>PVJH01010378.1:0-73995 GCA_004026705.1 Nesogale talazaci
GGAAATTCTCGGCATACGCCTCCAAGAACAACCACAGAAATGAAGGACATTTCAGGGAAATCAAGGAGATGTTTCTGGACTTGCAGATCGGACACATGAGACCAGCAAAGAAGCATCTTTCGCTGTTGAGCAGACTTACTGGCGTCAAGATGGACACGACAGTTGGATTGCCCTAAGTAAACAAGAGGCCATCCAGCTCAGAAGCAACAAAGCCCACATGGATGAAGCACACCAGCTTGTCAGACCATGATGTGTCAAAAGGATCAGTTATCAGGCTTCAAGAACTAAAAATCATAACATTGCATGCTCAGTTTCCTGACCTGATCGCCGACAACAAATGTGTGCATAAGCAAATGTGGTGAAGAAAGCTGATGGTGCCGGGCTATCAAAAGATAAAGCGTCTGGGGTCTGAAAGGCTTGAGTAAAGCGGCCATCCAGCTCAGAAACAACAAAGCCTACAAGGTGTTGAAGGGATCCAGTGTCAGGCATCAAAGCACTAAAATTATATTATTATAAATAGGGGGAGTACAGATTGGGGATCCAAAGCCCATCAATAGGTGAAGCGACATCCTCTTATAGAGGGGTTGCAGGGAGGAGATGAGCCAGTTAAAGTACAGTGTAGTAACAACGAAACATGCAACTTTCCTTTAGTTCTCAAATGCTTCCTCCCACCCACTACCATCATGTTCCCGGTTCTACCATACAAGTCCGGCTAGAACAGGGGATGTACACTGGAGTCAGAAACATGGGGAATTTAGGATAGATGTTCCCTCAGGACTAGTGATGGGAGTGGTGATACTGGGAAGGTGGAGGGATAGAGGAGTAGAAAGGGGGAACCAATTTCAGGGATCTACATATAGCCTCCTCTCTGGGGCACAGCCAACAGGGAAGTGAGTGAAGGGACACATTGGAAAAGGGGGGGGAGGGGAAAGAGGAGCCTATAGCAAGGGCTCATGTGGAAAATGTTTGGAAATGAACTTGGCAACATGTGTGCAAATGTGCTTGATACAGATGATGTATGGAATGTTATAATAGCTGTAAGAGTCCCCAATAAAATTATTTTTAAAAAAAGAAAGTTTAGAAATTATGAGGAGAGATTAGTTGGAGAGAATTCATGAAAGTAGTAGCTCTTGAGATAATTCTGGGAAGAAAAGCCAGAATTCAACAGAGGAATCCAGAGACGATCCAACAAGAGAGAGCAAACAGTGTGAACGAAGATGTGGAGGCTGCAAAAAAATTCTCTCGGCAACATTGTTAATACAATCTACCATTCATGTCTTCCTCTGGAACATTTCAAGCCTGAGATGAGCATGGGCTTGGTCTGCAGAACTAAGGGGCATCTTTGGGAAGGCTGAAGGGGTCAGATCTAGTAATGCAGGGAGAATCAAACAGATTGATTTTCAGAACTACCCTTTCATAGGAATAGAGGAACAACAGTGTAATGTGACTCTAGAGACCCCTCCCCACTTGAGTTTTCCATACTTCTGTAGACCGAGTAGATAATTTTCTTTCTGTAGTCAGCCCCCCCCCCCCCATACTACACTTAATACGTATAGCTGGGTTCCATTTTTACAAAAACGGTTTCACAGTGGGGTCCCTGGTGGTGTAGTGGATTTCTAGTTGGGAGGTCAACAATTTGAAACCACCAGTCATTCTGTAGGAGAGATTGAAGGTTTCCTTCTCCCATGAAGATTTCTAGCCTCAGAAACCGACAGGGCGGTTCCACTCTGTTATACAAAGTTGCTGTGAATTGGAATCCACTCAGTGGCAATGAGTTTGATTGGAATTTCAACATGAAATAGTGATATTTGACACCATTTTAAATTTTTGTGCCAACAGGTGAAGCAAAAAATTTGTTGCCATATCTTGGACCCAACAAAATGAGAGATTGTTTCTGCACCATAAATTTGGACCAGGAAGAAGTTTATCGTACTCAAGTTGTTGAAAAATCTTTAAGGTTGGTAGAAAAAAATGGTAAATTATCTTATGTATTCATAAAACATGTAATGATATATTTTAGATGTTTATCAGACTGTAATAATAAAGACCTCTATTCTTAAACTTTTGCTTTCTTTTTATATTCTGAGTTTTCTAATAAATCATTTTATTAGAAGCTCTTACAGTTCGTATAATCATCCATCAATTGTATCAAGCACATTTTTACATATGTTAACATCATTTTCAAAACATTTTCCTTTCTATTTGAGCCTTCTTTGGGATCAACTCCTTTTTACCTTTTCTTCCAACTTTGTGACCTCTTAATAAATTAAAAATTATTTTCATATTTTACAACATTCACTCTCTCCCTTCATCCACATTTCTGTTGTTTGTCCCCCTGGTGGTGGCAACGTATGTTTGTGTGTTGGGGGGCAATGTGTTGGGCGGTATCCGCAATCATTACTATCAGTTCTCCTTTTCTCCCCATTCTCACCAGACCTTTCTCCCTACTTTCGTGGTATCACTACTCCCACTATTATTGTTGAGGGTGTTATCAAGATTCCATGTGTCGAGAGAGCTCTTACCTGTACCAGTGTATATACTCTGGTCTAGCTGGATTTTTTTTTTCCTAAATCATTTTATTGGGGGCTTATTCAATTCTTATCACAATCAACACATACATCTATTGTATGCAAACCATATTTGTATATTTGTTGGCATCCCCATTCTGAAAACATCCTCCTACTTAAGTCCTTGGTATCAGCTCCTCATATTTCCCCTCCCTCATGAACCTGTAATAATTTACAAATTATCATTATTTCGTCATATCATACAAGGTCCGATGTCTCCCTTCACCTGCTTCCCTGTTGTCCATACCCCAGGGAGGAGGTCATTTGTAGATCCCTACAATTGGTTCCCCCTTTCTACTCCACCTTCCCTCCACCCTCCTAATATCACCATTCTCATCACTGGTCCTGAAGGGATCATCTGTCCTGAATTCCCCAAGTTTCCGACTCCTATCGGTCCCATTGTACATCCCTGGTCTAGCCATATTTGTAAGGTAGAATTGGGATCATGATAGTGGGGGGGGGAGGGAGCATTTAAGAACTAAAGGAAAGTTGCATTTTTCGTTGTTGCTACACTGTGCCTGGACTGGCTCATCTCCCCACAGTCTTCTGTAAGAGGATGTTGCTTCACCTACCAACGGGCTTTGGGTCCCCAATCTGTACTCCTCCTCAATTATAATGATATAATTTTTAGTTCTTTGATACCTGATACCTGATCCCTTCGACACTTCGTGGTCACACTGGCTGATGTGCTTCTTCCATGAGGGCTTTGTGGCTTCTGAGGCTAGATGGCTTCTTGTTTACTTTCAAGCCTTTAAGACCCCAGAGGTCTGGCTGGATTTTTAAGGTAGAACTGGGGTCTGATAGTAGGGGGGAGAAAGCATTAAAGAACTACAGGAACGTTGTGTGTCTCATCGGTGCTGTGCTATACCCCAGCTGGCTCTTTACTTCCTGTGACCCCTTTATGAGCAGCTGTCCACTTGCCTACATACAGATAGACGATGGGCTTCACTCCAACCCACCTTGTTCAAATTGATATGATTGTTTTGGGTCTTCTTATACTTGATCCCATTTATACCTCATGATCACTCTGAATTTATTTTTACAATGATAGCCTCTCCAAGTTTGACAGACTGACACAGTGGCTATTATATTCGGCTGGAGCATGGGAACAGTGTGAGCCTGGCTCAGGAACAGGCCATGCTTCATTCTCTTGTGCACAGGGTCGCCGTGAGTTGGAGCTGACTCAGTGACCTCCAGCAACAATAATGACAATGAGAGCAGAGTTAGTTGGCACCTCGATGTTCATGGAGCGCTGGCCTGCCTACCTTATGTTCCTTACAACAGTGAATTTGAGAAATAGTCACCTGGCATTTGCTTACTATGGAGTCCAGTGACCAAAGAGTTCAGTGCCTCCTAAGCAGCTTATGTTGACCTTGAACATTCTCTTAGAATGTTCTTCTCTTTAGTTGATTAATGTTCATTAAAAGAGCCCTGGTTGCTTAGTGATTACATGTTGGGTTGCTAACTGCAGGGTCAGTAGTCAAAACTACCAGACACTCCTCTGGAGAAAGACGGGGCGTTTCTCTCCCATAAAGAGTTACAGTCTTGGGGTTGAGCCCCAGTGGCGTAGTGGTTGTGCGCGGGACTGCGGCCCACTGGGACGGAGGTTCAATTCCAGCAGTGTGGCTGGGCCTCCTACTCCCACCACTAGAGAGCAGTGATGCCCAAAAACAAAAACAAAAACAACAAAAGAAAAGAGTTACAGTCTTGGGCTGAGTCCTGGTGGCGTAGTGGTTGAGTGTGGGACTGCAGCCCATTGGCTTGGCAGTTCAAATCCAGCAGCAGCTCTGGCAGCAAGGCTGGGTAGCCCCACGACGACCAGAGGGCAGTGATGCCCCTCCCCCCAAAATTTACAGTCTTAGAAACCCATGGGGCAATTCTACCCTGTTTTGTAGGGGCCACTATGAGTCAGCAACCATTCGATGTCAGTGAGTTGGAATGTTTATTAAAATGAGAAGGTACCATAGTATACTAGGTGCTACTTACTCATACAGTCATAGGCGTAAGCTTCCTCAAAACACATCATCTTCCAAGTAGATTTAACAGAGGGTATTTCTAGATATTTATATGTGCTGCAAAATATCAATGCATATAATAGATTACACAGAGGGAAATGCTATGTAAACTTATTCGTTACAGCTATACACATTGAGCGACACTGGTCCTGAGGGCCCTGATCACAGTCTTAAGGGGTATTGGGTCAAATGCCACAGCATTGTTCCTAGTCCACAAAGACAATATTCAATATCCTTCTTTGATGAATAACATATAGGGTCTTGAGGACTTATGAATCTGAGAGGCAGTTATTGTCTCTGGGTGAGGTAAAAGCAGAAAAGAGTGAACATACCTGGAAACAATCTGTGTTAGTCTGGGTTGACTGGAGAAGCAAATTCATAATACTCATGTGTATAAGAAAGAGCTTTATATAAAGAGTAATTGTATATTATGAGAACATCCCAGCCCAGTCAAGATCAAGTCCCAATGTCCGATATTAGCCCATATGTCCAATACCTGTCTATAACTTCCTCTTCAGACTTATGTAATACATGCAATGCAGGAAGATCACAGGTGGGTGGAAAGTCTTATGGATCCAGCGGCAGTGGTGGAAGCATCTCAACTCAGGCATGGGTCTCCACACGACTCCTCCAACTCCAGCACTCTGGCTCCATCGGGGTAGCTTCATGTGTCTTGTCAACAGGAATGTCTCACTAAGAGAATGTGTTACACGACCAGGGAGGAAGATGGGAGTTCCAGAATGCTCAGGAAAAAGTCATGCCCCAACAGAGGCTTCATTTGCTTTGACCTGATTGGCAGGCTGGATTCTACCTTTGTCAAGTTGACAATAGATTATGTAACACTCACATAGTCCAAAACATCAATGGGTCTTGTGAAACTCGGTCTTCAAAATAGTAGATGGTGCCCGGCTACCACTACCAACTCTACTGTTTGGGATCAAAATAAAAAGTCCTAGACAGAGTCAGAGGAAAATGTGGAACAAAACTCAAAATCCTAAGAAATACCAAGGTTACTACTTAAGTAGACACTAGTGAACCCCCTAAGACTCTGACCCTTAGACATCCTTTCAGCCTAGAACTGAATCCATCACTGTGGCTCAAACTTTGAGCTACATAATATACAGGCCCTATTAGGTAACACCAGCCTTTTAGTAATTAACCATACAAGACCCCAAAAGCAGCAAATTGCTAAGGAACAAAATGCAGGTGACAGGAAGGGAATAGTGAAGAATGAATGATAAAGGGAAATACTTGGAGGAAGTTTAATGCTCCTATATTGTGGGGACTGCATTAAATGTATATAGAAGTATATGAATTGTGAAATAGTTTGCTCTGTAAACTTTCATCCAGACACATACACACACACACACACACACACACTTTTTTTTTTTTAAGGCATCACTGCCTCTCTGGTGGTGGGAGTAGGAGGCACAGCCTTTGCTTCCGTGGAGCTGGAATTGAACCTCCATCCCAGTGGACTGCAGTCCAATGCACAACCACTGGGACTCAGCCTGTCACACACACACTCTTAGTAGTTTCATATTACTGGAGAACAGATTTAATTTAGCTGTCACATGATGCCTTTCCAAGTTTTCTAGTCTAAATTTTGCCATTTACTTGACTCTCCTCAAAGGAAATAGTTTTTTTTTCCTCTAAGAATAAATGGTTACCTAACATTTTATACAAGTCACCTACCTTAGTAGTACACTATCAACAAATGAACTCTGAGGCAGATTTCTCATTTGCTAAATATAATAGCATTTTGTGTGTCATAGTTAATTCTAATTTATAAATTTTAATGTGCTACTGTAATCTTGCAATAATGCCTGTTGGCTTAGACTTAATTCAGGTAGAGTTTTACCAAAAGGCTGCAATCTTGTTCAGAGTTAGAAAATCAAAACAAGGGCTTCTGAGATAAGCATATGGTGAATGGAATATTGAGTACCATGACTGACTCAGTGTACTTCAGGCTTCTGGAACATGTTTGGGTTTTTTTGGGGGGGATATGTTTCTTTAAATATTTTTGTTCAGAGGTCCTGAAGGCATTGTGTGGGAATTGTGTCTGATCTGACCCCACCACATGGGGGTGAAACACTAAGGGCGTACAACAGAGAGCAAGAAGAACAAAGCAGTGAAGACCCCAGGGAATATAAAAAATAGACTTTGGGACCAGGACATGCCATCCCATCAGACTACCAGAAGACATGCCTAAAGGTCAACAAATAGAGCTTGAACTATTTATAGGCTTTTTTTTTTTGTCGTTTGTTTTTATGTGTTGTTGTTTGTTTCATTGGGTTTTTTTTTTGTTGTTGTTCCTTTGCTTTGCTCTGCCATGTTTTTTTTTTTGCTAATTATTTCTCTGCATGTCTGTCTAGATAAGATTGGTGGTATAAACAATCTGGAGGAGAAAACAACAGGACCCATTGTTCGGGTCAGGGTTGGGATTGGGGGAAGGAAGTGAGTGTTAACAAACCCAGAGACAAGGGAACAACAAATGATCTAAAATTGATGGTGAGGATATAGGAAGCGTGGTAGGGCCTGATCAAGGGCAGTTTGTAACCGAGAGGAATTACTGAAACCCAAATGAAGGTTGAGCATGATAATGGGACAAGAGGAAAGTAAAAGGAAATAGATAAAAGACCTAGGGGGCAAAGGGCATTTATAGAGGTCTAAATACAGACATGTACATATGTAAGTATATTTATATATAACAATAGGGAAATAGATCTAGGTATATATATTTATATGTTAAGTATTAAGGTAGCAGATGGACATTGAGCCTCTACTCAAGAACTCCCTCAATGCAAGAATGCTTTGTTCTAACAGCCAGGTATTCCATGATCTCACCATTCCAACACTACTGAAGACAAAATGCATGCACAAGCAAATATGAAGAAAGCTGCTAGTGCCCGGCTATCAAAAGATACAGTGTCTGGGGTCTTAAAGGCTTGAAGACAACCAAACGGCATCTAGCTGAGAAGCAACATAGTCCACATGGAGGAAGCACACCAGTCTGTGTTCATGAAGTATCGATAGTATCAGGTATCAGGCATCAAAGACCCAGAACAACAACAACAACACAAAACCATATCAATGTCAATAAGGGGGAGAGGGGGAGTGCATGGGATACCCAAAGCCCATCTGTAGACAGTTGTACATGACCTTACAGAGGGATCATAGGGAAGAGATGAGCCAGTCAGTGTGCAGCATAGCACAGATGAAACATAACAACTTTCCTCTAGTTCCTTAATGCTTCCTCCCCTCGACTATCCTGACCCCAATTCTGTCTATAAATCCAGCTAGACTAGAGCATGTACACAGGTATAAGAACTGCTACCACAGGGTGTCAAGGAGAGAAACCCCTCAGAACCAATACTGAGAATAGGGATACTAGGAGGGGAAGGGGAAGGTGGAGGGAGAGAGGGGGAACCTACCACAATGATTTACATATTGCCCCCTTCCTGGGGGACAGACAACAGAAAAGTGGGTGAAGGAAACATAAGTCAGTGTAAGAACTGAAAAAATAATAATTTATAAGTTATCAAGGATCTATGATGGGGAGGGGAAAAAATGAACTCATACCAAGGGTTCAGTTAGAAGGAAAATGTTTTGAAGATGATGGCAACACATGTGCTTGACACAACAGATGTATTTATGTCTTGTGATAAGAATTGTATGAGTCCCCAATTAAATGATTAAAAAATGTTTTTGTTATATACACTTTTTTCCTCTAAAATTTCTGTTAATGACTTTTATTTCCAATTATTTTATAATTTTATATGTTTATTAGAGTTCTCAATAGGCAAGACCTTTTACAAGTGTTGAATTACTGTAGTAACCTGAAGGATGAGTATACTTTTGAATCTAGTCATAAGAGTGGCTTTTTCCTAGGGTGTTAAAGTTCCGGTAATAGATATATGTTATTGATGATGAGACTGAGGCATCAAAAGGCTGAATAATTTGCTTATGTAGTCAAGTTGGAAGGAAGACAGATTGGGACACCAAATTATTTAGTCTCAATTTGCTTTTTAATGTACACTGACTCTGTATTTTACAGTAATCAGTAATATGTATAACTAATTACAAGTTAAATACTTGTGCTAAAGTTTCTAATAACTAGTTTTGTAAATGAATAAAATAAAACAACTTAAAAATCATTGCCTTTTCAGATCTTTATCATGGGAAAGCAATGAATACAGTGTGGGGGGTTTTACTTGTTTTTTATATTTAAAAGTATGTCTTAAGTGAATTTCATAGATACTTAGCAAATTGGAAAATATTGTAAGCTTAGTAGTGGTAACCTGGAGTACCACTAGACGAGCTGCCTTGGAGTTAAGGTGCTCCCTAGCACTTTTCCTTTTGGACTAGAAGGAAAATATCTGTATAAACCTTGGCCCACCTTGCTTTCATTATCATCTTGCCTACTTTTATGGATATTGTGGTAAGCTGTTAGGTAGGGCTTTGTTAAATACCATTTAGCACTTCTTTGGAGTCTTAAAGTTTTTATATGGAGCCTGAGTTGAGAGTTTCAAATAACAGGTGAATAGGAATCTTGTATGCAATCTATACATCCTAAATATCTACCTCAGATCCTTTTAGCACTTTGAAGTGGTGTATAAGCAAACTGCATAAAGTCGCCCTGCTCATATATACCTTCTATCTGCCTCAGTAGTTGTGTTCATGATGAAAAGTCTGTGAGACCAGTGTTGCTTTGAAAACTGTAAATCTAGTTATGGCTCCTTGCCAACCTTATTAAAGCATTCTCTTTGCATGGACAGATTAATATATAAACATAGAAGTGGGGCTGAGCCCCGGTGGCGCAGTGGTTGAGTGCAGGACCTCGGCCCACGGGCTTGGCAGTTCAAATTCAGCAGCAGCTCTCCAGGAGCAAGGCTGGGTAGCTCCCACGACCACCAGAGGGCAGTGATACCCCCCAAAAAAACAAACAAACAAAAATAAATATAGAAGTTCCTGGATTGGGTAGTTGAGACTGATGACACAGTGAAATAAAACCCTTCATCATTCACCTGGTGTTTTTATTGGCTTTAAGATAGATTTTAAAATAATGCTGGTGGCGTAGGGGTTGTGCGCGGGACTGCGGCCCACTAGGGTTGGAGGTTCAAATCCAGTAGCAAGGCTGAGCCTCCTACTCCCACCACCAGAGGGCAAAACAAGACAAAACAAAATGCTTGAATGTAGGTGTATAATATATAAAAGGGAATCCTCAGTTTATAATTGTTTAAAGTTGATGTAAAGGAAAAAAATAGCTGATACATGTGATGTCATTGTCTAATTATTTTTGTATCATTTTTAATGTTGAAACTATTTAGATGACTAATGATTTACCAAAGCCAACTAAAAACCTTTATTTTGGCTACATTTAAAGTGAGAAATAATATTGAAAGTAATGGAAAGTACTAAAACGATGAGTTAGCCATTTTCTGACAAGGTCAGAAAGGATTTTAAAATTTTACTTTTTAAGTTTCAGCTCAGCTTCTTTAGTTGTAACATCCTTAACACTGCATTATAAAAGTATGTTTTATTCTTCAAACATTTTCAGGAAATATGTACTCGGCAAAGATAATCACTAGTAGTTTAGAGATTCGTGGGGTTTTTTTTTGGGGGGGGGGCATCACTGCCCTTTGGTGGTCATGGGAGCTACCCAGCCTTGCTCCTGGAGACCCGCTGCTGGATTTGAACCGCCAAGCCCGTGGGCCACAGTCCCGCACTCAATCACTATGCCACCGGGGCTCAGCCCAAGATTCGTGTTTTTAATACCAAAATATCTGCTATCAAATCCAACTCCCAATGGCCCTATAGGACAGGGTATGTAACTATTTAGGGGAGTAGACAGCTTCATCATTCTCCCATGTAGCAGCTTGTGGATTTGAGTCACTAACCTTGAGGTTAACAGTTTAGTGCTCACCTGTTAGTACAGTCAGGGCTCCTTTCATGTTTCCGTGGAATAATTTAAATGTGATTAAATAGCATTCTTACAGATTGATTCATAAGAGAAACTCGTCACAACCTTGAGGTAGCTAAAGATTTTTTAGGATGCAAAGAGGACTAATCATTAAAAAAAATAGCAATTATTATTTTTCACATTGATTGCCCATGGTCATCCTTCAGGTCCCGAAATGAACTCACCCTCACTGCCCAACTTTCACCCAAACATTAGGTATGTCTATAAGGAGACTAGATGGGGAAGAGTGGTATAGTTGTGTTTGGGGCTTTGATCCTCAAGGCCAGCAGTTCAAAACTACCAGCTGCTCCTCGGGAGAAAGATGGAGCTTTCTGTTTCTGTAAACAGTTACAGCCTTAGAAACTCACAGGGGACGTTCACCTCACTTATAGGCTCACTGTGAGTTGGTTTCAACTTGATGCCAGGGAATTTTGTTTCCTTTTGGGTATAAGGAGAATAATAACACTAGTAAGGTACTTACACTTTGGAAAAATCAACCATTTCAGATAAAAAGAGCAGCATTTAGAGAATCCAGCATTAAGAGAATTCAGTTGGATTCTCTTAAAAATCCAGCTTGGTTTGTACAGAATTTTGTTGACACCGAATATTGAGAAGTGCTTTGGAGCTTTTGAAGCTTTTCTCTATGGCATTGTAGTCTGTAGTTTAATTGATTTTGCTGGAAATGGTACTATTTGAGGATATCATTAAACTTAAATTTAATAAGCTTTCCTTTTTTTCTTCCTAGCCCATTTTTCAGTGAAGAATTTTACTTTGAGATCCCAAGAACTTTCCAGTATCTGTCTTTTTATGTTTATGATAAGAATGTTTTACAAAGAGACCTTCGCATAGGTATGTACTAGTAATAATTCTCATTAATCTCAACTTTGGTGTTTATATTCATTTTTTTCTCAAATGATAAAATGTAGAAAAACACAGAGTCATGTGTACTCACTATTTTTGATCCTTCTCTCTAATCTTCATGTTCATCTGTCAATTTAACGTTTAAATTATATACTGGACAGATCTTCAGATAGGCCTTCCTTGATTCCCTACCTATCATCCTGTTTCTAGAAGACCTCATGGTTCTCCTTTCATGGCCCTCATAATATTTGTGCATCAGTTCATTGTCTGATGTTAAGATTCTCTGGTTGAATATGATACTTTTGAGGGCTGGGACTATGACTTACTGAGTTAAGAATTTGATAAATATTCACTGAATCATTTAAAAGTATCCTATACAAAGATATCGTTTTGACCCTCCTCATTGAAGTTTTTTTCAGAAGTAATCATTTGCTTTTATCTATTCTTATTTTTTCTCTCTAGTTGTACCAATGACAACTAAACGTATTTCTTAAGTAACTGTTTGAGTCTGGGATATGATCTATAGGACAGAACGAAGTGATGTGCACATGTGTCACAGTCATCATCTTTGCACCACTTTATTTATATTTTAATAACAGGTAGAAAGAGATTTTAATTGTCTTCTCCTTTTAAAAAGTGCCCTGAAATCAATTCTTTTCACCTCTCTTTTCTGATTTGAAATACACTCAAGTCTCCCACTAAGAAAACCTCTCAAACTGTTAATTGGTCAGCTGAAGTTGATTCTTATACATAGTACCCCAGTGTAGGGTTTCCAAAGCTTGTCCTCTCTATTGGAATAGATGCCTCGTCTTTCACCTCTGTTTAATATATGTAGCTAGTGACTAATCCACAGTTCTGCCCACGCTCAAATGTATGCCAGCCCCCCAGTTAAGCATACTTTGACTTTGTTTTTCTCCTTGCCATCTAATTCTCCCAATAAAATTAACTTGATTGAATTTAACAGCAACAGCTTGTCTGTAAGGAACTTTAGTGGTTGAAGTGTTTGGTTTTCAACCTAAGGTTGGTTGTTTGAACTCACCCAGAAGCTAACCTAGAGAGTCTTTTTGTGTGTGGGGGGGGAATTTACTCTAATTAATTAATTAACTTGGCATCACTGCCCTCTGGTGGTGGGAGTAGGAGGCCCAGCCTTTGCTCTTGTGGAGCCGCTGCTGGAATTGAACCTCCATCCCAGTGGGCCACAGTCCCGCGCACAACCACTACACCACCGGGGCTCAGCCCCCCTAGAGAGTCTTAATGAGCAATTTTATTCTGTCACATGGAGTTGCTATGTATAACGTAGGTGAGAGAACAGTTACTTTGGTTTTGTGGCAGCTAACAAAGACCTATTAAGGAAAGCACTACCAGTTTCAAGAGATTGGCAAGAAAAGGGGAGTAATTGTGGTTTTCATTGTTGTGCTCGCTGCTGGGGTATAGAAGTTACTTAAGAAAGGGTGGTGGTAGGAGCTAACTCTGGGGATATGAGCCAATTGTGATGACCCTTTTACGACCTTGCTAAAAAATTGGATTTTAGCCTATAGACAGTAGTTTTAGGTATTTAAGAATGAGGAATTTAAAAGTACTTGCATATTGTATTGCATATATATAACTTTATACACACATTTATAATCATATAGATATTTCTCCCTATGCCTATACTAGCCCAAAGGGAGGGAAGTAGTTGGAACTCACCTAGAAATGCCTCAGAAGACAGATCTAGTGACCTGCTTCTGCAAGGTCACAGTCTTCAATACCCTATGGAGCAGTTCTCTGCAAATATGGGGTCACCCTGAGTCAGAATCAACTCAGTGGTAACCATAATGATAGCTCAAAACTAAGGACCCCTGGTAGTGTTAAAGTTTAGGCATTCAACTGCTAGCTGCAAGGTCAGCAGTTCAAGCCTATCAGCCACTCTTCAGAGAAAGAAGAACTTACCTGTTTTCATAAAGATTTACAGCTTTAGAAACCCCATGTAGGCTTACTATGAGTTGCAATTGATGACATTAGGTTTGGGTTCTGAATTTTGTAGCTAATACTACAGACAAAAATCTGATTTTTTTTCTCTTTGTGTTCTTTGTATTTCAGAAATTTGGATTTCCTTTTCCTCTCAGCCTCTTCATACCCTTCTCCGCTTCTCCTTTATCCTCTCTTCTTCCTCCTTCCTGGTCTCCCCTTGGCCCTGTTTCATTGGCCCTCGACTTATGACATACCTTTCTTTTTCATATTGCCTAATGAAATTAAGGTCTCCTAATAGGTGAACACATCGAATGCTGTTCTCAAATGCTATGTCTCTTTTTTTTTCTTGGAACCATGTTCTCTGTTTGTTTAGACCAACTGATCTCATTCAACTCTTTAGTATCAGAGATTGGCATTTAAAAAAAGGATCTTGTTAAGAAAAGAGCTGCCAATAAAATTGCAGGTTTTTCTCAATAGTACAATTAGTAAGGGAAAGACTCCCTTGACAAGTCATTTAATATTTTAGTGATGTTGCGTACCAAGGATACAGGAGATAGGAAATAGAAGTAGGGGGTGGGGGGTTGTTTATAGATGTTCTTTAACCTGCGAGGCAAGGAGAAGGTTCTTTTTGGAAAGGGCACCTGTAACGGAGAAAGTTCTCTCATTCATCAGAATCGTGAGTTGTTAATAGGCGGAGAAGGTGCGTACTCTAGTATTTTAGTGTTATTACTGCTTACATAGGCTTCAATTGGGGGAGCCTGGAAATCAAATCACCACTTAAAACACTGCCAAAAAACCCCAAACACAGTTCCGTTGTACTAACTGGTTCAATAAGTGAATGAATCAATTAAACCACTAAACTTTCAGTAAAAACCTTCTTTTTAAACATCAATGATGAGTACAAAAGACATAGACAACGAATCTTAAAGAGATGTGGGTGGGTCCCAAAGTACAAACTTCAGCAAAAGAATGCACATGTCCGTTTCTAAATGTACATATGTTATTAATTTTTAAAAAGGGACCAAGCTGTTAGATATTGCCTTACCGTTTTATTATATCTCATGGAGTCATTGGTACATGGAATTACTTTATAGAATTGTGATAGTCATGATCAATATTGAGTGCTTTACTGTTATTTTGTATCCGTAAGCTAGATGCTCAATGGATACTTTTAGGGATTTGCTACAATCTATATGGCAAAATAGGTCAAGAACTGTATATAATTTATCTCCATCTGTATACCTTCAGCAGAATAGGGAATGTTTAGGTGTTTCCATCAGTGCCTGAATTCTGCGCTTGGTTCTTAAACTGTATATGGAACACTGAAAGAAAGGTTTTCTTCCTCATCATTTTTATCTTAAACGTAACCAAAAGAAGAACTTAAAACTTAATATTTTCATTCATTTGTCAAAAGATGTGAATGAGTTAAAATGTTTATTTATGTATTCACATGAAGTTTTTGACCTTCACATTAGATTTCATACAATATGTTTGAAAGTTTGTTTTGTGAATTAATTTATTGATTTCAAAATTTAACAGTTCTTAAACTTAATATTTTGATGTGGTTGATGAATTTTAACTAGTTCTCCTTTGGCTTATGTATTCATGTAATAGTTATGCTATAATCAATTTATAGCTGTGTATTTTAATATTTTCCTTTAAATTACATATAATTAGCCTCAAGTCATAAACAGGAAAACAGGCTAATCAAAATATTTCATTTGTTACATTATTTAAAAAGCTTTATTCAGATTCAATTCACATACTTTAAAATTTACTCTTTTGAACAGTTTTAAGTATGCTTCTTAAATAGCAAAGTTTGCAACCATCACCATCTTTAAAAATTTTAAGTTTTATTGACATGATTCACGTCATGCAATGTAGTAGTTTAAGCATATCAAACCCATTGAACAAGAGTTTTACCCAGAAGTTTTACAGTCATCACCACAATCAATTTTAGAACATTTTATTCATCTTTGTACTCATTATTAATAATTACTCATTTCCCACTAACCTTTCCTGCCATAACCCTAAGAAACCATTAATCCTATGATTTCTTAGGGTTATCTATGTCTATAGATATAGATAGAGTTAGCTATCTTGGATTTCATATAAAGAAAAATAAAATAAAACACAAACAACACTACTAAAATAAATAAGCCTCAACAGAATGAAATAATGGCTGGAACACACACATACATAAACATAGCACACTAAATTTTTTAATTTTTCATATTTGTTTTCATGTTATCTTTGATAAATAAAGTGAACATTTCCTAACCAGAATATTTTTTGATTATTTCTGTAAATTTTCACACATTGAGATAAAAGATCAAACACACTATCTGTCAAAAGAGAAAGAATATGAAGCATACTGAAAATCATTGTCATTGACTTGATTTAGACTTACAGAAATATAAGTGTAGGAAAGAAGAGGACGACCCCTCGGGGCCCTACCAGTGGGGACTGAGAGAGATCTTTACAGAATCAGACTGCCTCATCTTTCTTTCCCTTGGTGTGGCGGATAGACTTAAACTCCAGTATTTCAGCACCTCCATCCAAATGCTTAAGCCCTGTGCCGCCAACGGGCCTTCAAGTATAACCATGGTACTTAAAATCAAAATTGTTTGATAAATTGAAAGAGAGTGACTTTTGGCATTAAAATATATTATTTGTTGAAGTTTTCTGAATCCAGGAATAAATTGTCAGCCATACAAAACTATGCCTACTTCTTCAAACTTAAATTGAGGAAGGAAATGCTTTGTACAGCAACATGAGAAATGGTTCATTAAAAGAACATTTCTGCACCTTCCTCTCTCACTACTTTGTTCATTGTATATTTTCTGAGAGGTAAGAACTCTTTAGGGGACTGCTTTGATTGTGTGTCTGTGTATACTGAAGCACATTTTTGTATTATTTTGGTAAAAACAAGTTTTTGTAACTGTCTTAATATAATTTTAGCCAATATTCAGTATTTCCAGTGATGTGTATCCTCCCCTCCCTTTTAACTGAAATTTGTAATTGCTCAAAATTTACCAGGTGATATGATTATTTTATGGTGTTAAAAATTGGCAGGATTATTGTGCCTTTCCATTTGCATTGAAGATACTCTGGGGGGGGGGGAAGCTATGGTGGTGGTGTGGCTTCAGTGATGAGCTGCCTACTGCAAGGTTGGCAGTTCAAACCCAAGGAGTGAAAGATGCAGCTGTCTGCTCTTATTTCTGTGTAAGGTTTTTGGAGTCCAAATCAACTCAATATCAATTAACTCTGTGGTATTCTGGGTGAAAATGGGATTCTAAGCAAGCAAGTAAAAAATGCAGTTCTGTATTCAAAATGATCCAAAGGAAGTGAAGAACCTTTTCTTTCTTTTTAAATCCTTTTATTGGGGTTTTTAATATTCCATACATCAGTTGTATCAAGCATATTTGTGCATATGTTGCCACCATCATTTCCCAAACATTTTCTACTTGAGCCCTTGATATAAGTTCCTCTTTTCCCCCCTCCCCTCCCATTTCCCCACCCTTGTGAATCCTTGATCAATCATATGTTATTATTATTTCTTATCTTACACTGTCCATTGCCTTCCTTCACCCACATTTCTGTTATTTGTCCCCTTCAGGTGGTGGGGGGGGGGCTATATATTCAACCTTGGGATGGTTTCCCCCTCCACCCCCCCACTCCCCAGTCATCCCCCTCCCGTCAAGATATTGCTACTCCCACTACTGTTCTTGAGGGATTTATCCTGAATTCATGTGTCAAGCGCTCTTATCTGTCTCTTTGTGTTCTCTAGTCTAGCCAGATTTGTTAAGGTAGAACTGGGTCATGGTAGTGGGGGAGTTCAGGAACCAGAGGAATGATGTGTTTCTTTAGTGTTATACTGTACCTTGGTTGATCATCCCTTCCTTATAACTCTTCTGTAGAGGATATCCAGTTGTCTGCAGGTAGGCTTTGGGTCTCCACTCCACCCCCTCATTCATATCATGACGGACTTTTAAATTCAGAATGTAGAAAAATTCCTTATAAGGTGTAAAATAGCAGGTGAAAATTATTTTAAGATATTTTTACAAATATATGAGGGGGCTTCAAAAAGTGTGTGTGTGGGAAAATTCATGATCTTTTCATTCATATTTTTCATGAACTTGAATAACAGTGCTGATGAGTCTTAGTCTAAGCAAAGTATGTTTCCTTATATTGTTTTACTTATTTCCTGCAGGAAAAGTAGCCATCAAAAAAGAAGACTTATGCAACCATAGTGGTAGAGAAACTTGGTTTTCACTACAACCTATTGACTCCAATTCAGAAGTTCAGGTAAATATTAGGTTTAATAATGTAAGAGTTTTTCACTCACAAGAAAAGTGAACTGATAATACTGACTCATGTAGATACCTTATTTTAAATTCTGACATCAAATGTATTGGTGATACAGAACGGTGGTAATAAGAGTTGAAAGAAATTTCCTTTGCCATATAAAACCAAGAGTAATGCATATGGGTGTTTTGTAAGTTTGGGGAGATTAATTAGATCTACATTTTTTCCTATTCTGTTTCAATCTCAGTAGCAAATTACTGCTTTTACTTACTTATTTTTTTCAGAGGAGAAAAAATATGAAGGCATAAGAGCTTTTTTTATTAGTTCTGAGACTAATACCTTAAAGTCTGTGCTTTCATTTGTTTTCATCAGGATGCTTTGTGAAAAAGCAGATTTCTGAAATTGCTATTCATTGAAGCCTACCATTGCCTAGTCTTCACTCCTACGTCCACCCCTTCCTGTTATTCACTTCTCTTTGTGTTTGAAAAGGTATCATTACTCATTTTAGGGCTCTTTTTTCTCCTTACCAAAATAAGAAGTTCTCTTACAGATTCTTTATCTGAGTGAAGAAGTATGTTTAACCATGCAGCTGAACTCTCTTTGTTTCTGGGAAGTCGGAGTCTTAGAAATTGCCATTTCTGTCTAAAGGAAATCTTTTTCTTTAACCCTATATATTTATAGAGTATGGTAAGCATTGTGAAACCATCTTCTAAGGGCATAGCAGCAGCAGGATTTTTCCTTTCTAAAAGAAGTTGTAATTTGTCACAGTGCCTTAAACAGAAGTTTAAGGCAAGAAAAAATACTGTACACACACCCACAGATAATTTGTAAATAAAATGCCTGCTTCTTCATTTCTTCATAACTCCTCAAGCATTCCATTTCATTAAATTTTCAAAAAAAAAAAGGAGTAAGCACAATACTAAATGCTTAATGTACATTATCTCATTCATTCTTCAGAATAATGTTAGGAGGTTGGCATTATTAGCTCTAGTTTATAAGTAAGAACATTCAGAATTGTGAATGTTGAATAATTTGGCCAAGATCACAGAACTAGTAAGCCATAAGGCCAGCCAGAGATCTGTCTTTCACTGAAACTTCTGCCTGCCGTGACTTATTCCCATCCACTGTGCCCTGTTGCTCACAGACACTGAGATGAAGAGGATCACTTAGGGATCTTCAGAGTCTAAGGAATACTCACATTAACTCAAAGGAAAAGGCACTAGAGAATTTGTGGGGAGCTTCTTAGAATACAGTAACCCTGACATGGCTAGCTTGAGCTAGATGTTTTATCAGGCTTTTGTGGAGAGACACTGCATCTTAACTAGAGGTTAGGTTCTTAAGACTGCAAGCTAAATCCCAAAACCCCTGTGAGCAAGCGGATTCTGACTCAGAACCTTGTAGCTGGGTACAGTTCTCATCAGATCAAAATTATTTTTAGAAAGACTTTCCATTTTTCATAAATCCTTAAGTGTGAGTTGGTTTACCACAGACAAAATGGTTGACTTGTATTTGAGGCCAAGGAGAATGAAAACATTGTATCTTTAAAAACTCTGTAAGAGGCACATAAGAACTGACACCCACTTAATTTCTCTTTAGATGTTTCCTGTGCTCTTTGAGTATATGTGCTCACTATCTGAAGTGATTTTCACCCCCCCTTAAGAGTTAATGTTTTCTCTTTAGCTTTTCATCTTGCTTTAAATGATGCATATGGTTACATTCACTTAAATGTGGTATACCATAGTTACGTGGTATACCATAGTTAGTCTTTTTGTATACTTGATGAAAAAATTAGGCTTTAAAAAGATGGTGGAATAATGGAATTAAAGGTAATAGAATTTTTATCAACTTTTTGAAGCTCGGTGGTGTATCTTTTCCCTTCTGCTTCTATTAATCCATTTTAGTCTGATCTCTCTCTCTCTGTCTCTCTCTGCATATCTTCTTTCTTTTTGGCAACTAGACATTCCACACCTGCCTTTGAGTCTTCAGGATCCTGCACCTTCCCCAATCTTTTGGTTTTGTTTTGGTTTTGTTTTGGGGCATTACTGCCCTCTGATGGGAGTGGGCTTCCCCAAATGTTAAGAGCTGACTCCTCTCTCTCTCTTTCTTAATGTCTTTTCTTTGCTCTATCTTTGTGCCAAGTTAATTTTGTTATCAGATTTTTGTAGTTGTTGATTTTAATGTTTACATAAGTCTTTATGATTTTCATTTTTGGATTAGAAGGTTTTTAATTAACTTTTTTGTTCCTGTAATTTATTAATTTCGCTGTTATTGTGAATTAGATGAAGATTTAAAGAGTAAATTAGTTTTCCATTCAGCAATTCATATACATTTTGGTTCTTGTCATGGAATGCACTTCCAACAATGTAAAATCCTCCTTTATTTCCTGTTTCTATTCCTCCTTTCTTTAACAATTCTGTAATATATTCACAGTAAATACCACACTTTGGGTTTGTAAATCCTTAGTGTTTCAGTTCCCCTTATAGAGCAATTGTTTGTTGTTGGGCTGAAGATTGAGCAGTGGAAGTAAGTTTAGTTCCATCTGAAGGATGACTGAGGGCCATCGTCTTGGGGGTGAGGGGGGATTGTGTTCCACCAGTCTTTATCCAACTCATTTGTAATTTTGAATTTTATCCCACATTTTTTCTTAATCTGTCCAGGATCTTCTAATGTGATCCTTTTTCAATCTGACTCACTTTTCTGAGACAATGTCCTGAAAGAATTTGGCCAAATTTGTCTGTTGTCTTACCCCAGTATTACTTAACTAGATGTAATTGGAGGATTAAGTCCTAAGGAAGGCATTTGAGTGGAGGGCATAATTGGCATTTCAACCTCAGAAGAAGGGATATTTGATTTCCTAATTCTGCCACTAATTTGCACTTAGATTCTGTTGTGTCTAACCAAAATCGTTACTAGCCTATTCTAGCTAAAGAGATTTCCATGTGAAATAGGCACTAGCAGTATATTATTGGCTTAATGATCTATGGTTATGTGTAAAAAGGTAATTTTGCTCTCAGATTCCCCAATAGTAGTAGTAAGGTTGCTTTTATACCAAAACCACAACCACCAAAGGGCAGTGATGCCCCCCCCCCCCAAAAAAAAGAAAAATTGCTGAGAGCTGCCTAACTTTCTGTTAATTGTCTCAGATGGTTATATTATTGTTAACAATGTTAATTATTTTCAATTTTCTATTCAAAAGGTTCAAGTATTAGTGTTTCATGAGTGCATTTTCCCATTATTTTTGTTTTGCTTGAATCTTCCTTTTGTAGCTTGGTTTGAGCTACATTTTCTCAACCGCTTAAATCTGTCTTCAATCCCACAGAGGCTTAGAAAAACACAAACAACTCTCAGTGTTCTTCATGGCATTCATATCACTAACTCTAATGGGACGTGGTTTAGACTACTTTGATCTTTTACAAGCTATGCATACTGTTAAGTACCCCCCTTCTGAATTCTTTTTCGTAGTCTTTGTTCCTGGTTATCCTACTTTACTTGGTGTTCTTCAGATCTGTTGCTGCGGCACATAGCTTTAATAAAGATTTGAAAAAAACATCTTTTGACCCAGTGATCTGTAGTCAGGCAATTAGATGTTTGGTACTTGAATTTATAAGAAAAAGTATTTTTCCTTTACTTCTTATGAGCTATAACAAAGAGCATTGCTGTGACAAATATCATTATAGAATTAAAAAGTTGAATAGAAAATGTACTTTAATAGTGATCCATAAGTCTGATTAAGCAAAATCACCCACATACTCGTATGCTTTCATTACACAACTTGTATAAGCAGTAAATCCAGATATGCGGGCAACCATGTTCTTTTGATGCAATTATTTAGTTAATAAGTCCTTAGCAACAAGCTTATCCTGAATTTCTGGATCATGCCATAAGTTATTGATTGCTTTATAGTTTGTTTGGTTTGGTGATAGGATCTCTGCCTTATACATTTATATGGCTACTGCTTTTAAAAAAGAAATGTAGTGATTTACATACATCAGACTTTCTCTTACTCACCTGTTTAAGACATAATGAATATAAGCACATAATTTACTTTTTGCGGGTTAATTTAAAAAACTAATGTTGCTCATAAAACAGAGGAATGAACCATGTAGATAATAAATATTTAAGAAAAAACTCTGAATGAGAGGAATTACTGAAACCCAAATGAGGGCTGGGAATGATAGCAGGACAAGAGGAAAGTAAAAAGAAAATAGAGGAAAGAACTAGGAGTCAAAAGGCATTTATAGAGGTCTAGATATAGGCATGTACATATGTAAATATATTTCCATATGACGATGGGGGAATATATGTGCATGCATTTATAGGGTATGTATTAAGGCAGTAGATGGACATCGGGCTCTACTCAAGTACTTCCTCAATGCAAGAATACTTTGTTCTATTGAATTGGCATTCCATGGTGTTCACCTTCACGACATTGTTGCTGAAGACAAAGTGGGTGCATAAGCAAATGTGGTGAAAAAAGCTGATGATGCCCGGCTATCAAAAGATATAGTATCTGGGATTTTTAAAGGCTTGAAGATAAACAAGTGGCCATCTAGCAGAGAAGCAACAATGTCCACATGGAAGAAGCACACCAGCCTGTGTGATCATGAGGTGTGGATGGGATCAGATATCAGTCATTAAAGAACAAGAATTCATATAATTGCCAATGAGGGGGAGTGCAGAGTGTAGACCTAAAGCTCATCTGTAGGCAACTGGATATCCCCTTACAGAATGTTCTCGGGCAGGAGACGAGCCACTCAGGGTGCAGTGTAGCACCAATGAAGCATAAAACTTCCTCTAGTTCTTTAATACTTCCTCCTCATCACTATCATGATCACAGTTCTACCTTAAAAATAGTGCTAAACCAGAGGATGTACACTGGTACAGATAAGAATTGGAAACACCGGGAATCCAGGATAGATAAACCCCTCAGAACCAATAATGAGAGTAGTGATACCACCAAGGTAATGGGGTGGTAGGATAGAAAGAGAGAACCGATCACAAGGATCTACATAAAACCCCCTCCCTGGGGGACAGGCAACAGAAAAGTGGGTAAAGGAAGACATTGGACAGTGTAAGACATGACAAAATAAAAATTTATAAATTATCAAGGGTTCATGAGGGAGAAGGGTGAGGGACGGGGGCAAGGTGAAAATGAGGGGCTTATGCCAAAGGCTCCAGTAGAAAGAAAATGTTTTGAGAATGATGATGGTAGCAAATGTACAAATATACTTGACACAATAGATCTATTTATGGATTGTGACGAGTTGTACAAGTCTCCAGTAAAATTAAAAAAAAAAACCCAAATCTATCCATAAATATTTGGCATTAATAAATGAGATATTAAGTAAGAATATAATTTTCTTAGGCAGCTGACCAACCAATTGTGTCTAAAATGATTTACAGAATCTAATTATAAAATATAAAAATAAGTGTTAGAAATCCAGATGTTGGCATCTTCCTTTCAACACCACACCACCTCCATCATACAAAAAATATTTTCCTTAGTTGAAACAATATACTTACTGAGTTCTTTTTTTGGGGGGGGAGCATCACTGCCCTCTGGTGGTCGTGGGAGCTACCCAGCCTTGTTCCTGAGAGCTGCTGCTGGATTTGAACCACCAAGCCAATGGGCCGCAGTCCCGCATTCAACCACTATGCCACCGGGGTTCTTATTTGATTTTTGAAATTTCAATATTTTATTATTCTACAAGCCAAAATGCTCTTTAGACTTTAGAGGATTTTGACTGCATGCCTTGTGCTTTCTCCAAATGCCCATATTCAGCTAAATTTCCGAAATTCATATACCTTATATGATTCTAAAGATTTGCCAAAATAATTAGATAGTTTAGATAATCACAGCTATTTCTGTGTGAAGTTTTTATAAACATAATTGAAATAAACTTTTAGAAAGTACCAGCATATTAATCACTTGAATATATTGCTAAATATAAATTAATATGCTACATTATCAGCCTGCCATAACCAATCCTATTGGAAAGAGTGGTTTCTTCTAAATTAAAAGTATAGAGTGCAGGCTGAGCCCTGGTGGCCTAGTGGTTGTGTGTGGGACTGTGGTCCACAGGGTTGATAGTTCAAATCCAGCAGCAGCTCTCCAGGAGCAAGGCCGGACTTGGTACTCCCACCAGAGCAGTGATGCCACACACACACACACACAAATGTATAGAGTGCAGTATCAAATATCTGATCTTCCAACATTTTCTGACCTGTGTGAAGGAAACACTCTAGGTCAATATGGGTGAAGAAAGCAGACATGGACCAAATCACAGCCTTGTGTTTATCATCAAACATAGTAGTAATTTTTTGTCAGAATTATTGTTGCTTCTTTGTAGGTAATAACTTTTATTTTCTCAGCAGTGTTAGCGTAAGTGTAGGTGTAACTTCCTTTGGTTTTGTTCTACTTGTGCGTTTCTAGGGCTTCTTGGATCTGTAGTTTGATGTCATCTATTAGTTATGGAGAAATCTGGATAATTTTATCTTTGTTGCCATTTTCTTTTCCCTGCCCTATTCTTTGTTTCTCCTCTTTTCACACTCCATTTACATGACTAATCGACCATTGCACAGTGTCTCATAGTTGTCTGTTGGTCTCTCAGTATTGCGTTTTGGGCATTTTCTACTGACTCATTTCCCATTTCGCCAGTTTTCTTTTCAGTTTTGTGTAATCTGCTGTTAAGTACATCCATTAAGGTTTTCATTATGGTAATTTTTATTACTTAGTTTTAAGTTTCTCATTTGGTTTTGCTGTAGATTTTCTGATACTCTGCTGGGTTTGCCTTTTTCTTGGTCACTAAACAAAAGTTAAACATTATGAGCTTCTGTCAGTTATTTAATTATCTGGATTTGTCAGATATTTAATTATCTGGGAGTCTTCTAAAGCTGCACCTTTTGTGTTTCCCTTTGACTGGGGGTGATGGTGGTGGGATTTGGCCTTATTTTCTATTATGCTTAGTATTTTTTAAACTGGAATTGTATTTGGAATATTTTGGAGATAATGTGAGGTCCCAGATGAAATTTTTTATTCCTTCAGAGGAGATTCATTTTTGCTCTGACAGGCAGTTAGACTAGAGGCAGATCATCTTAATCCAGCTCAGGATTTGGCCTATTTCTGGTTTATCCTTATTGCTCAGGGGTTCTAACTAAAAGCTTGGGTGCTTGTTTACCAGCACCCCACTCCATGGCGGGTATACACTAGATTGTGTTTGCCAAACACATTGAGACCTGGAAAAATTTTTATTAAGCTTCTCAGTTTTCCATGCCACTGCTTTGCCTATGGAGTTCCTTTTAACAAGCTGTTAATATGCTTCACCAACAACTCTGTTTACAGATCAGTGGCCATAACTGTGTCATAAGTTTATTCTCAGCCACTACCATTGAATGGTTTCAAAAGAGGTTAGGGTATATAATCTCTTAATTACCCCTTTCAAAAAAATACATTTTTCTGAAATATACATTTTTCTGAAATGTATATGGATTTTGGTTTCTAGTACTGTATGAACTTCTAGTAATTTTTAAAATGTGTTCATTTTTTGACTATAGAGCAATATGCATAGAAACTTAAAAAATCTAGGTGAACAGAGAAAGAAAATCTTTTTAAACCCTATCTATCATACATTACATCTATCAGTGTTTTACTAAACAGATGTCTAGTAATTTTTGTAGTACTTACCTGTTTATGTGTATATGTGTTTGTTTTTAAAAAAAATAATAATGTACACTCTGTTTTTAAACTTTTTTAGTAAGCATGTTAAAGTATGAAGTGAGGTAGTGCTTTGCAATTTAGAAGTTATAATTTCCTTAATTTAATTCATAATGCCTTTTAATTTTAATGTTCCACCCTAATTGTATGTGTCTTGCATCTACCTGTTCTGTCCCTCCTCTTTTCTTGACCAAGTTAATACACAATTATGTTTCTTGTTGAATAACACCAAAGGAATGTTCTGTTGAACAGGCAGTGGGAGTAATGAACATATTAGGTAGCCTCTGACTCAATGATAATGATTCCTGGTGGAATCTCATTAAGAAAATGTTTTTCCCTAACCATGGCTTCATACTATGTGTTTAAGCTCTGAATAATATAATTGCACCTTTGCCTACTTTATTTTTAATGTTGAGTTTTCTATAGTCGAGAAGAGTAGATCCCTCTAGGGGTGCTATGAGTCAGAATTGACTGCAGGCCAGTGAGTTCTCTGGATTTTTCCTGTGAGACAATTAGGAGTACCTTTTTAGCATAGTTTCCACCAGGAAATGCACATAAAACCAGCACAACTACTGTGAGGAGTAAATTCTGATACAGTTGGCTAGGTTCGCTCTTTGGCCAGTTTATACACACATGCTGACTTGGTAGCAAGCATGATTCAAAATTCTAGTTGAGTAATACTGCAAATTACTACATATTACTTTATAGTACTTCAAATTACTGCATATCACTACATATCACATAATATATATTTAATGTGGTCAAAGTAGATTCCTTAACACATTACTCCTACTCTTGGGAATATTAAATGCAGGAATATAGGCAGACCTAATTCTCTAAATATATGTGCTTAGATCTTTTGTGCAAGATTTCTTTAATTTTATTTAGCTTCACTTTACTGTTAATTAGGAGCCCTGATTGACGTAGTGGTTGTATGTTGGGTTGCTAACCGCAAGGTCAGAGATGAGGAGAAAGAAGGGTTTGAGTGGCTTTCTTGCTCTCGTGGTGAGTTAATTGTCTCAAAAGCTCACAGGGCCAGTTCTGCCCTGTCTAATAGGGTCTCAGCTCAGCTCACTGGCAGTGAGGTTTTTTGGTTTTGCTTTTTTGTTGCCGTAGAATGTAGCTAGCTATCTCATATAAACTTTTGTGTCAAGCTCCAAATTCTGCCCCCCCCCCCAATATTTGTTGTTACTTGCTGTCACTCTACTTCTGAGCTGTGTAGCTGGTGAACTTCAAATTCACTCTAGTCTAGCCAGATCTACATGAAATCATAGTTTACGTTAGATTTCTGTGAAAGAAAACTGAGGGTTCTTTTAGAAAGGAACAGTGACGAGGTAATGAACTCTACCTCTCTCTGATGAATCATTCATGTCATTAGCTCCTAGATAACACACCCCTGAAATCTCCATTTGTCACTGTGGGAATTTGTCTTGTCTGAGGTAACCCACAGTGATTCTTAACAAGTTTAGAATTGTTTATCACCAGTGACAGGGTAGAAAAGAAGGATTAGGATTTGGATTATTATATTGTTCCCTAGGCCTTTATTTCTTATGAAATTAATAGTTGAAATTTTAAAAATAGAGTACTGAGTTATAGATGATTTTAAAACACTCCTTTTAATGTTATTATCTTTCATGACCTCGCTCAAATATTATCTTATATATTTTATTTCTCCAACTAGGCTGTAGATTTCTTTTAAGCAGTGACTTTATCTATACCTATATAACTACTGTCCATCCTGTTTTAGGATGTGTCTGAAAACATACCATCTTTATTGTTTCATGAAGTTAAGTTGAATTTTACTGGATTTTTAACTTACTTTTAGTTTGTGTATTTTTTTTCACTTAAAAAAAATCACCTTATTGGGGGCCAGTATAACTCTTATCACAATCCATACATCATCCATTGTGCCAAGCATATTTCTATGTTTATTGCCATAGTCATTTTCAAAACATGTTCTTTCTATTTGAGCCCTTGGTATCAGCCCCTCACTTTTCCTCTCCCTCCTGGTCCCCTGCCTCATGAACCCTTGATAATTTATAAATTATTATTATTTTGTCATATTTTATTCTGTCCAACATTTGCCTTCACCCACTTTTCTGTTGTCCGTCCCACAGGGAAGGGTTATATGTAGATCCTTGTGATCGAGTTCCTCTTTCTATCCCACTTCCTGTAATTGCTTCTCTCATTATTGGTCCTGAGGAATTTATCTGTCCTGGATTCCCTGTGTTTCCAGTTCTTACCTGTACCAGTGTACATCCTCTGGTCTAGCTGGATTTGTAAGGTAGAATTGGGATCATGATAGTGGACGGGGAGGAAGCGTTAAAGAACTAGAGGGAAAGTTGTATGTTTCATCGGTGTTATACTGCACACTGACTGGCTCGTCTCCTCCTCAAGACCTTTCTGTAAGGGACTCTCCAGTTGCCTACAGATGGGCTTTGGGTCTCCACTTCACACTCCCCCTCATTCACATTGATATGGTTTTTTTCTTTGATGACTGATATGTGATCCCATCCACACCTGAGGATCACACCTGAGGCTGGTGTGCTTCTTCCATGTGGACGTTGTTGCCTCTCTGCTATATGGCCACTATTTAACCCACATTCAAGATCTGAATGAATTAGATGACCACTTGTTTATCTGCAAGCCTTTAAGACCCCATAGCCTTGCATCATCAGCTTTCTTCACCACATTTGCTGATGCACCTACTTTGTCTTCAATCTTGTCAGGAAGGTGAGCATCCTGGAATTCCAGTTTAATAAAACAAAGTGTTCTTGCATTGAGGGAGTACTTGAGTAGAGGCCTAGTGTCCATCTGCTACCTTATACCTTCATCGCCACCGATTTTGGATCACTTGTTATTCCCTTGTCTCTGGGTTTGTTAATACCACTTCCTTTCCCCCACCTCTTCCTCTCCCATGTCCCCCCTGAACCGTCAGTCCCATTGTGTTCTCCTCCAAATTGTTTATTCCAGTTGGGTGCTTTATCTTCTAATGATAGTGCATGTTTTTGTGGTTTTATCTTTTTTGGAAAAGGGGCATTCTGCAGTTTATGATTTATTTTAACGTTTCCCAACACTTATGTGTTCACTTTCTTTTTAATCCCTGTAATTGTGACATAAATGTCTATTGAATTGGGCATGAAGTTCTTAAATTTAATACCATATTTGATATATATATTTTACTGCTTTCAGCATTTTGATCTATGATGGTTATTTAACAAATAATGTCGGCAAAGTAGATAACTCAATATTATGACTACTACTTGAAAAAAATAATATTTTATTACTATAGTAGGCCACTCAGTTTAAAATGTTTTTGTCATTATAGGGTAAAGTTCACCTTGAATTAAAACTGAATGAACTGATAACAGACAACGGAACTGTGTGCCAGCAGCTTGTTGTACAGTAAGCATATTTCTTTTATCAAAATCAATTACAAGAAGCCTCCATTTTGTATTGTTTGAATCTTAACCAAATCTTTATTTGCAATATTTCAGAAACTTTCCCCCCAGAAATTAATCGCTGCTATGACATTCCTTTGTTAATTTCAGTTTGCTTTTCTTCTTTCTCGTGTACTTAGGTTACTGAGTCACTAATTCATTCAGATCTTGAATGTGGGTTAAATGATGGCTTATGCATAATTGAGAATTCATTGTAAATGTACACATAAGGGCACATAATTGCTTGGAAGAGAAGATTAGGAAAGTGTTTCTCAGGTACTCTAGAGCTCTCTATTCTCTGCAATTGTGGACTTAGAGCTAGAATTAAATGTTCATTTTTATATACCTCGAATTCTTATTTACACTCTCCATCCCCTGGTTAGTTATTATTATTTTTTCTATCACCCAGACACACTTTATGTTTTGAAAACCTCCTCTTCAAACCCGATATCCCATCTCTTCCCTCTTCCCCAAACTCTTCCTCTGTGTTATCAAAATACCTCAACCATACTTTTGAATGTTTACTTTTTCTTAACTGATGGTTGGATGCCCCATTCAGTGCTGTTTCCTCTTCAGCCTTAAGATGGAGTTGTGTTTTTTCACCATCATACCCACTTACTCTAGAGCTCAGTAGAGTAGATGTTCTACTTATACTACTGCTGCGCCGGACTTTAGTGTATTCTCCTACTTGTAATAACCCAGTGGAGGGAGGGAGTGAATTAAATGTGGTTCTTCTAGCCAAAGTCTTTAACTCCTGTCACAGGACCTTGCCTTGCAGTGGGTCTGGTAAGAAGGTAGGGAGAAGACCCTGACAGGTTTCACCTGTGAGTGACTGTGAACGGCTTCCATGTAGTGCTGTTCTGCTGAGTGGAAATGAGGTCTCTGAGAAGCAGGAGGAGGGATCTCAGTACCAGCCAGAGCCAGAAGTGGAGTGCTTCCTCTGGAGACATGAGGTCCCTCCTGGATCCAGAAGCTAGCCATGTAGCATCAGTGAAGCAGCATAGAACCAGGGTTTAGAGGGTGGAACAGAGCAATGGACTTGCCAACCAATGAAGCAAATAAAGCTGAGTGCCTTTTGGTAAGAAGCTACCTTGCTGAGAAGGACGCCTCTGGACACTTAATTGGGGAAGTTAAACTTGCTGACCCAAGGAAGTGGAGCTGAGTGCATTCAGGCTGAGGTTTCCTGGAGTGGGGTGCCCCTGGGTACTTAAGTCGGAGCTGGATTTGCTTGCCCATGGAGCTCAGTTGAATATCTTGAGTTTGTGGTTTACAGTGGAGTGGCATGCCTCTGTGGGCATTTATTAGCAGTCCTGTGTGAACTGTTCTGATAAACATCTCAACCCTGAACATTTTTCATGGACTTTACAACTGATTCATTTTCGTAATAAACCCTTTAATCATGTATTTTTTCAGTGCAGCCATTGCAAGTGATATTTGAACTGAGAGAAGTAAAAGAGAACATTACGACCTTATACCCAGCTCCTTTGAGACAATCTGCTATCCTTCCCATCCTCTTCCCTTCCGTTCATTCCTTACTGAAATCAGACTTTTTTCCCTCTAACTTCTTCATTCTTGGTGATAATTAGTTTTCTGCATGGATAGATGACTCAGTCAACATTGTGATCACGCAGATCTCGCCTATCTCATCTTTTCCTGTATTCTACTTTAAGTTTACAGGGAGAGAGCTCCATATATAAGAAATATTGCCATTTAAAAAAATGTGGTTTCAAGTATTTTACACTCTGTGAATTTGTCTTTTCAGCTCAATTATTCAAATATGCCTACTCTGATATTTAATTATATTTATTTTTAATCTTTTAAAAATAAGTCACTTCATTTGGGCTCTTATACTCTCATAACAAGTTCTTACAACAATCCACACATCAATTGTATCAAGCATATGTTGCCATCATTTCCAAAACCTTTTCTTTCTACTTGAGCCCTTGGTTTCAGCTCCTCATTTTTCCCTCCCTCCATCCTCACACCCTTGTGAATCCTTGATAATTTATAATTTTTTTCATATTTTGCACCATCTGCTATCTTCTTTCATCCATATTTCTGATGTTCGTTCATTGTGATTGGTTCTCCCTTTCTCCCCCTTCTCTGCCTACCTTCCCCCTATCTTCACGATATCATTACTCTCAGTATTGATCCTGAAAGGTTTGTTTGTCCTGGATTCTATGTGTTGTAGCAGTACACATGCTCTAGTCTAGCTAGATTTATAAATTAGAACAAGGGTCATGTTGGTGGGGCGGAAGCATGCAGGAAGCATTAAAGATTTAGAGGGACGTTGTGTGCGTCATTAGTGCCACCCTGCACCCTGGCTGGCTTGTTCCTTCCTTGTGACCCTTCTATGAGGGGATGTCCAATTGTCTTCAGATGGGTTTGGGGGTCTTCCGATGCCTGGTACCTGATCCTATTGACATCTTGTAATCAACGGGTTGGTGTGCTTCTTCCATGTGGGCTTTGTTGCTTCTCTGGCTGTTTGTTTAACTTCAAACCTTTAAAACTCCAGGCGCTATATTGTCTAATAGGCAGGCACCATCAGCTTTCATCACCACATTAGCTTAAGCACCCATTTGTCTTCAGTGATTGTGTTGGGAAGATGAGCAACACGGAATGCCAGATTATTACAAAAAAAGTGTTATTGCATTCAGGGATTACTTGAGTAGAGACCCAATGTCTGTCTGTTACCTAATATTACCCTATAAATAAATGTACATCAACCTATGTCCCTATCATTATATATTAATATATTTACATATGCACATGCCTATATTTTACCTCTAAAAATGTCTTTTGCCTCCTAGTTCTTTCTACTTCCTTTTATTTTCCTCTTATTGCACTATCATGTTCAGCCTTCATTTGGCTCTTTGTGCTCCTTTTGGCTACATTGCACTTGATCGAACAATACCTCATGTTCTCATGCCCTCCTTGCCATCGATTTTAGATCTTTTGTTGTTCCCTTGTCCCTGGGTTTGTTGACTCCCGATCTCCTCCTTTCCCATGTCCTCCCTAGACTGTTGGTCCCATTGTTTTCTCCTCGGGATTATTTATCCTGCCTATCTTATATAGATAGATCTGAAGAAAAAAGAAAAGAAATGGGAAAAGCAACAGCAACAACTGAAACCTATGAATAGTTCCCGGTCTGTCTGCTGACCCTTATGAATGTTTGCTGATTGGGTCTGATGCAGTGCCAAGCGCTGCCCCCTGAGTCTATTTTTAGGATTGTTGCTTTGCTCCCCATGCTGCTCTGTTGCACTCCCTTAGTGTTACTCCCTGGTGTAGGAAAGGCGGGGGTGACGGTGGTGGTGTCAGACAGGATACAATTCCTGCACTGTGTCTCTGTTGTTGTCCCCTGTAGCACTCTGGGTCCATAAGGGGATGTAGTGTTTCCTGGTGAAGCAGACCCTACAGTTCTCTGTGCATTGGCTGCTGCTCCTAGTGGGAATGTCATCCTCAAAGCTCGGTGGGTCAAAATGCTGTTCTTTCTCCTCCCCCACTCCCACCCTCCTGTACCCCCTCCCTACTGTGTGGTCTGGGCAGACCTGCCATATTCCCTGGGTTGTATCTTTAGTCCTAGCCAACATAATGCATTCTTCTTGGAGCCCGGGATAGGAAGCTGGGATAGGGTCCAGCCCTGCAGACCTGTTAGTTCACTGCTTCGTGTGGGTATGTTGCCCTCAAGCCTTGGCACCCCAGGTTGAGGTCTGTGGACTTCCTTTTCCTGTGGAGACATAAGCAGTACCCACCCTGTGGTTGATTAGTGCCCTGAACCTACCATTGCCTTAACCTCCGTGCCCTTTTTCCTTTATTTGTGATGCTATATGCCGTATTGCCCCATTCAGCTTGGTTTACCCCCTGCCTGTGTGCCTCTCCCTCAACCTGTAAATTATGTATTAAATAGTTTTAGTTCTGATCCCACTGTGTCGATTGGACCTATCTCAGTGGACTCATCTTGTTACATTTTATCTCAAAATAACTTTAAATCTATAGAAAGTATACAAAAATAATATAGAAGTCTCATGTGTATCCTTTACCCATTCCATCAATTGATAACATTTTGACATGTTTATTTCATCATTCTCTCAATACAAAGGTTTCAAAGAGTTTATGGGCTAATGGAAAGGTAATAGAATCTTTAAATGAAGTTTTATGCTATTTAATATTTAGTATATAAATATACAGATGGACTTCTTGTACTATAGTGGGTTCTATGTTGGACTGCTAAATTTAAGGTCAGCAGTTCAAATCCAACCAGCTGTCTCACAGAGACATTGTGGAGCTGCCTGCTCCTATAAAGATTTTTTTTTTGGCATCACTGCCCTCTGGTGGTGGGAGTAGGAGGCCCAGCCTTTGCTACTGTGAAGCCGCTGCTGGAATTGAACCTCCATCCCAAGGGGCTGCAGTCCGGCACACAACCACTAAGCCACCAGGGCTCAGCCCTCCTATAAAGATTTATAGTCTTGGAAACTCAAAAGAGCTGTTCTGCTCTGTCCTATAAAGCTACAGTAGCAGTGGATTTGGGTTTTCATATTACACATATATAATATTATGAATATATTAGAACTGAATGTAAAGAAGACAAATTCTCACAACTGGACCAATGGACAATATCATGATTAAAAGAGAAAGGATTGAAGTTGTCAGAGATTCCATTTTGCGTGGATCCACAATAGGTGCTCGTGGAAGCAGTCAAAAAATCAAATCATTGGGCAAATATGCTGCACAATACCTCTTTAAAGTGTTGGAGATCAAGGATCTCATTTTGAGGACTTAAAAGTTGTACTTGACCCAAACATAGTATTTTTAATTGCTTCATGTGAAAGTTAGCCAATGAATAAGGAAGACAGAAAAAGAATTGATGCATTTGCATTGTGGTACTGGTAAGAAAATATTGAAAGTACCATCATGGACTATCAGAAAAACAGACAAGTCTTGTCTTGGAAAAGTTCAGCCAGAATGTTCCTTAGAATCAAGGATGGTGACATTTCATCTCATATACTATGACCATGTAAATCAAGAAGGAAGGACCAGTCTCTGGAAAAAGATTCCATGCCTGGTAAAGTTGAGGGTCCCTGGAAAAAAGCAAGCCTTTGAATGAGATGAATTTACAGTGACTTTAGCAATGGGCTCAAACATAACAAAAACATGTAAGAATGATGCCGAACTTAATAAACAGTGTTTTGTTGTTTTATGTGAGTCAGAGGACTCACAGACACCCAACAGCAACAACAGCATGAATACTATTATTTGTATATGTCGTTACTTGCTGTCAAGTTGAGTCTGTCTTTTGGTACCCTGTGTATACAGACTAGAATTGCTCTCCAGGGGTTTCCAGAGGCATCTAGCTAGGCCTGTCTTCTGAGATGCTCCTGGGTAGGTTGAAACTACCAGCTGTTCAGCTACTAGTCAAATGCTTCTCCACTTGCTTCACCCAGGAGCTTCTTGTTCATATAGTTCATTTTTTCCCCCAGATCCATTGAGTAAAGCTTGCATATAGTGAGATTCTTTATCCACTAATACATCCATATATATTTCTGAAGAACAAAAATCATCCCTCAATACAGTTGTTGAATCTACCATTTTTATATTCTGATACTCTTAACTGCTAATTAATAAATTCTTAATTTTGTCTGATGACCTTCTAATGTCCTTTATGTCATCCTTTATGTCACTTCCCCCTCCCCCAAGCATGTCTCTACCCTCAGATAGCATCTTGAGTTGAATTGTCATGCCTCTTTACTTTCCTTAAATCTGGAATTGTTTTTCATTGTAGTAACATTTTTTGAAGAATACAGGCCGTATATATTTTTTTAGTATTCTTTTTTGTTGTTGTTTTTTGGCATCACTGCCCTCTGGTTGCCCAACCTTGCTCCTAGAAAGCTGCTGCTGGATTTGAACCGCCAAGCCAGTGGGCCACAGTCCTGCACTCAACCACTACGCCACTGGGGCTCAGCCCTTGAGTATTCTTTAATCTGGATTTACCTACCAAAATCAGTTCAAGATTTGTCAGAAACCTTTGCTGTTGTTTTACTGTTATTTTAATCTCCCTAGACTGAGAGCACATACTGAAAATACTTGGATTGGTTACCCCTCTACCACTCCTTTCCTCCTTAACTTTGTTTATGATATGAATACTCATATAATTGCTTGGATGGATATATTTGGTAGCATTCAGTTTCAGGTTGTGTGCCCCCTGCTCCATCCTTTTAGGTTTAATTTGTGTGTGTGTGTGTGTGTGTGTGTGTGTAATTATTGAAAAAAAAATTTTAGTGTAAAGATTTCCAGGGTATCAAGGTATCAATCAGAGATGTGGGTCAATTCCTTCTCCCCCAACCCAGCCCCAGTAGCTACAGTCTGATTCTTGACTTTGTAGTTTCCCTTTTCTAAAATCTATAAGCAGAATCATGTAGTATACAATGTTTCATATCTTTTTTTCACTTAGCATAATGTTTTGTGATTCATCCACATTGTTGCATATGTTACTGAATATGTTTTTTATATGTAGTCACATTTATTTATTAACTTGGCACATAGTATTATCCCCATTTTGCAAATAACCAAACTGATGCCCAGATTGCTAGAGAAGTCCTGATTCACATAAGAGTGATGGAGTCTGGATTTGAACTCAGTTGTTTAACTTGTTATTTTGAAGTAATTATAGAATTGTACAAGTTGCAAAGGTAGTTTAGAGAGGTCCTGTGTACCCTTCACCCAGTTCCCACCAATCTGACATCATGAGAGCAAAACATCAAAACTGGTCAATTGATCTTGGAATATGGCATGTGTTTTAGTATCAGTTTTTCACTGGTAGATTTGTATAAGAAGCCCTGGTTGGCAGAGTGACCATAAAGCCAGCAGTTCAAAACCACCAGCTGCTGCACAGAAGAAAGCTAGGGCTTTCTACTCCCATAAAGAATTGCAATCTTAAAAACTTAAAGGGCAGGTCCACCCTGTCTAATTCGGCCTTTATGAGTAGGCATCAACTTGATGACAGTGAGTTTGGTTTAGTTTGAAGATCTTGTGTATTACATCGCAATCGAGATACAGAACTATTCTACCACCACAAAAATCTCCTTGGTGCATCCTGGTCATCTATCTCTATCCCTTGCTAGCCACTACTCTATTTTTGTATCCATAATTTTGTTACTTAATCAGTGTCAAAATGCCCTGTACATATTGTTTGTGACTTTTGGAGATTGACTTCTTTTTTTATTTAACTTCGATCCCTCCAAATTGTTGCATGCTGCTGCTTATAGACACAATGTAGTTTTGGCATTATTGTTTTGTGGCACTAGTCTAGCTTTTGTTTATGCCATTTATTTCTTTAGTATTTGTGCAGCCAGAGTGAAACGTATATAATTTATTTTTTAATATAATTAACAGTATTGAATTTTTTGGGGGGCCTCACTGAACAGTATTGATTTTTTGGGGGGATCACTGCCCTCTTGCTCCTGGAAAGCTGCTGCTGGATTTGAACCGCCAACCCAGTGGGCCACAGTCCCACACACAACCACTACAACACCGGGGCTCAGCCCAACGGTATTGATTTTTAAGGTTAAGGTTGCCGTTTAATTTTTTACTTCTGCTTGTTTTCTCTATTTTGTTTTTCCTGACTTGCTATGCATTGCTTGAACATATTTTATAATTTGATTTATGTATTTCTCTATATACCAGGTATCTCTTTGTATAGATTTTGATTATCACAAATGTTGCATTATACATACATAACATGATCGCTTACTGCTATTGACATTTTTACCAGCTGAAATATAGAAGCCGGGCCTGAGCCCCAGTGGCGTAGTGGTTGTGCGCGGGACTGCGGCCCACTGGGATTGAGGTTCAATTCCCGCTCACAGGAGCAAAGGCTGGGCCTCCTACTCCCACCACCTGAGGGCAGTGATGCCTAAAAATAAATAAATAAAATAAATAAAAAATTTAAAGGTTAAAATATATATATATATATATAGAAGCCTTTCTTTAAGTCCTTTTATTATCTTGTTTGCATATTCTCTTGTCTTATATATTTCCTCTACATAAATTGAAACCACATCAATGTTGTGATTTTGCTTTTATCATCTCAATTTAGATGACTTTAGAAAAGAGAAGAAAAAAGTATCACCAATGGTTTTTGTCATTCTAGATTTCTTTCCTCCTTAATCTTTCTTTCTTTTTTTTTTCTTGCCCTCCCCTTTACTATTTTAATTTAGCTTTCTTTCATCACTTTCTTCTTTTTAGAGCATTTCCTCTGGCTATTTTTTAAAGAATATATATTTCTGTGGGTGGTAAATTTCTTTGTTCTTTTTTTCTTTAATCAGCGATTATGTTGATTTCCCTTCACTTCTGATATTTTCACCAAATATAGTGTTTTTGTTGGATGTTTTTGATTGTTTTCTTTAGTTTTATTTCTGCTACTTCTTTCCAAACTTTATTGTTTCCTATGAGAAATTCACTGCACTCATTGCTGTCGAGTCGTGCTGACTCCTAGAGAGCCCCCCTGTGGGTTTTGTGACTATAACTGCTTACAGGAGTAAAACTGCCAGTCTTGGTCCTGAAGAGTTAGAGGTGGTTTTGAACTGCCAAACATGCATAGTCACTACACCACCAAGGCCTTTTTCAGCATATTTTTAATACAGTTTCTGTGGTAAAATTAGGTGCCTTGGCTGGTATTCGGGTCGGCTTATACTTCAGTATATATGGTAATCCAGGATATATGAAGCAGAAAGGATGGGGATTCAGGTCTTTCTTTGGGTTTCAGGTCTCAAACCTCTTTCTCTATTCACTTTTACCTCAGAGAATCTTCAAATGTCTGTTTGATGTGGGAAGTCCAGAATTCTTAGCTGTGTTTGGTGGGAAGGATGAAGAAGGCCTGGTGGTGCAAGGGCTAGGTATTGGGCTGCTAACAGCATGGTTGGGGGTTCACACCCACCAGCTGCTGCCCAGGGAGAAAATGAAGCTGCTCCTATGAAGAGTCATAGTTTTTGAAAATTCTGTGTGAATTCACTGGGAGTCCAAACTGACTTGATGACTGTGGATTTGGTTTTGTTTTAGTCTATTTAGATGGGAAGGATAGGGGAAATGTACTTATTGCATCTTATTCTAGAATTGGAAAAAGTTCATTTTTATTCATGAGTATTCCATTGTATGAGCTTTTTGTATGACTTCATTAGCTGGTTGATACTTGGAATGTTCCCCACTTTTGACTATTCTAAATAAAGCTGTTGGCAGCACTCACTATCAAGCTTACGTGGGCATATTCTGCCTTTACTCCTTTTCTTCCTTTTTGTCCTTTTCACAGTTACTGATGCCATCTCCTCTCGCTTTCTCACTGGCTTGTAGTATCAGAGCACCAGTGACAGCTTGTGGAATTTATTGTTCATTTCTCAGCTTTACAAGTATTTTCAGGTCTGTGATTGTGTTTGTTTCCTAATGCTGAAGGGAGGGCTAGAATGTAGTTTTCTTTGTGCTGCTTGTTGAACTTCAAAATTGTTCAGGAGTGAATGTGAGTCATATCTTCACTTTGCTTTATAGTTCTAGAAACTCCCCATGATGACATCTCTTAGACTCCACTAAGAAGCCTATCCATTGATATTCATGTTTTTAAATATTTATTTATTTATGCTCTTAAATATTTATTTCTTACTTGATCTATTTTTGTTCTTCCTTGATCTGTCACTAGAGTAATTTTCTTAGAAGTCCCCTTAACTTCTCCTCTTCTTTCTGTTCATCCTATTTATCTAGGAAAAGCCTAATCTTACAATTTCTCATTATTCTTGAGCAGTAATCTATTGTGTAAAATTTGTTTACTAGTTTTCTCTTCTCTTATTTTTTATTTCTCTATTTTAGTAAGTACTTTAAAAGTTATTGGGCGGAGCTCCGGTGGCGTAGTGGTTGTGCGCGGGACTGCGGCCCACTGGGACGGAGGTTCAATTCCAACAGTAGGGATGAGCCTACTACTCCCACCACCGGAGAGCAGTGATGCCCAAAGGAAAAAAAAATAAAAGTTATTATTAAATATTTTTATTGGGGGCTCCTACACCTCTTATTACAATCCTTACAGTCATCCATTTTGCCAAGCACATTTGTACATATGTTGCCATCATCATTTTCCAAAGCATTTTCTTTCTACTTGAGCCCTTGGTGTCAGCTCCTCATTTTTCCCCCTACCTTCCTCATTAGTAAGTTTTCATATTTTACATCTTTCTGTCACCCTTCACCCACTTTTTTGTTGTTCATCCTACTGGGAGGAATTTATATGTTGATCCATGTGATTGATTTACCCTTTCTATTCCTACCGTCCCCTTTTCCACTTGGTACCTCTAGTCTCATTGATGACCCTGAGGAGTTTATCTATCCTGAATTTCCTGTATTTCAAGCTCTTATGTGTAGCAGTGTGCATGCTCTGGTCAAATTCGATCTGTAAGGAAGATTTGAGGTCATAATAGAGGAAGGGAGGAAGCATTAAAGAACTAGAGGAAAGTTGTGTGTTTCCTCGGTGCTGTACTGCACCCTGGCGGGCTCATCTCTTCCTTGAGACCCTTATGTGAGGGGATGTCCAGATGTCTACAAATGGGCTTTGGGTCTCCATTCCTCGTGCCCCTTTCTCCCCCCCACCCCCCATCCATCATCACATAGGGATGATTTTTTTGTGGGTCTTAGATGCTTGATACTGGATCCCATTGGCACCTCATGATCACACAGGCTGGTGTGCTTTGTTGCCTTTTAGCTACATGGTTGCTTGTTTACCTTCAAGCCTTTAAGACATCACATGCTATATATTTTGATAGCTGGGCACCATCAACTTTCTTCACATTTGGTATGCACCCATTTTGTCTTCAATCGTGTCAGGAAGGCGAGCATCACAGAATGCCAGATTATTATTATAGCAAAGTGTTCTTGTGTTGAGGGAGTACTTGAGTGGAGACCCAATCTCTACTTGCTACTTTAATTCTTAACATATAGATATAAGTACATAGATTTATTTATATTTTCACATGTACTTGCCTGAATTTAAACCTTTATAATTGTTCTTTGCCTCCTGATTCTTTCCTCTATTCCCTTTTACTTTCCTCTTGTCCCATCATCATGTTTGGCCTTCATTTGGTGACATTCCTTTTGGTTACATTGCCCTTGATTAAACCCCACTAGGCATCCTACACCCTTCTCTCCATTGATTTTATTTCACTTGTTGTTCCCTTGTCCCTGGGATGGTTGCCTCCCTGGAATGTTGGTTCCAAATTGTTTATCTCGCTTAGCTTATCTAGACAGACATGTAGAGACATTAATAAGTGAAAAAAAACAGGCAAAGCCAAACAGGAACAGTGGAAGACAAAACAACAACAAAACCAATGACAAAAAAGGAAAAGCCTTAAAATAGTTCTAGATCTGTTTTTTGACCTTCTCGTGTGTTTTCCAGTCGTGTCTGCTGGAGTGCCATACTCTGTCTCCAAAGTCTATTTTTGGTATTCCCCGGGGTTCTCATCACTTTGCTGTCCTTGCTGCTCTGTTACATGCCCTTGGTGTTTTGCCCCATTGTAATGGGATCAGATTGGGCTCGATTTCTGCACTGTGTCTCCAGTGTTTTCCCATGTAGTGCTGTGGTTCTGTGAGAGACATCGTGTCATGTGGTGGGGACCGCCCTATGATTCTCTCTGGGGATTGTCTGCTCTAAGTAGGAATATCATTCTCAAGGCTTAGTGGGGCAGGATGTGTTCCCCTCACGCTCCACCTCGCTTCATTTCTCCTGTGTGCCCTATTCAGATATGCCCCTCTCCCTAAGCTGTAGCTTCAGTGCTGACCTCTGAAGTGTATTCTTCTGGTAGAGTGGCGGTGGCAGTGGTCCACATAGTTTGGATTGGAGGTGGTCCTGCAGACCTCTGTTGGTTCTCTTGTACATGCCGGTATGTTGTGCTCATGTCTTGGCGCACCAGGTTGAAGCCTGGTTTCTCTGTCACTCCCCTGTGGAGATATGAACAATACCCTCCACTTGAGTGGGTTAGTGTCCTTTCCCATCCCCACCCCCCAATGTATTTTTCCCCTCTTTCTTTCCCCCTCCTATTCAGTTGGCTGCTGTATTTATCCCTGGATTTGATTTGGCCACTTCATAGTACCTGGACCTTACAGAGAGAGAGAGAGAGAGAATGTATGTATTTATGTATATGGTTGCTTTCCCCCATTTTTTAAGCTTACCTCAGTGGATTCATGTTGTATTTGTCCTTTTGTGCTTGGCTTACTTCTCTTACATCATTTCCTCTAGTTCTTCCCATGCAGTAATGTGCTTCATGCATTCATCTCTGCTTTTTAGGCTTACATAGTACTCCATTATATGTATATAACATAGTTTTTTTGACCTATCCGTCCATTGATGGAAATTTGGGTTGTTTCCAACTCCTTGCAATTTTGAACTGTACCACAGTGAATGTTGAAGCTCAGATATCTGGCCATAGTTTGTTTCTTGCCTCTTCTGGGTATATGCCCAGTAGGGAGATTGCTGGGTAATCTGGTAGCTCGATTTTCATCTGTTTTAGAGTTTGCCAAATCGATTTCCATAATGGCTTTACATACCTACAGGTTCACCAGCAGTGGACAAGAGTTCCTGTCTCCCCACAACCCCTACAACACTTGTTGCTTTCTGATTTTTTTGAATTGTTCTATCTTTGAGGGGTTAGGTGGTACCGCGTTTTTTTTTGGGGGGGGGCATCACTGCCCTCTGGTGGTCGTTGGAGCTACCCAGCGCTGCTCCTGAGAGCTGCTGCTAGATTTGAAACGCCAATCCCGCGGGCTGCAGTCCCGCACTCAACCACTTACGCCACTGGGGCTTAGCCCAGGTGGTATCTCACAGTTGTTGTAATAGGCATTTTTCTCATGGCTAGTGAGCACAAACATTTTCTCATATGTCTATTGGCCATTCAGATTCCTTTCCTTGTGAAACTTCTGTTCATGTCCTTTGCCCACTTCCTTTGTGAGCAATTTTTTTCTCATTGTAAACTTGCTAAGTATTGCAGATTTTAGTGATAAGGCCTTTGATTGATGTGGTGTACTAAAGATGTTTTTCTAGTCCATGAGCTCTTTTATCATTCTCTTGGTGAATTTGTTCGATATGCGCACATGTTTTATCTTCAGTATATCCTACTTGTGAACTTGTGACTCATTTGTCTTTGGATCCTTGCCTGTTTCCATAGCCTATGGATTCCCTTTGCTAAAGTTCTTAGGTTTGTCCTAATTTCCTCATTAATGGTCCTGCTAATTTGGGGTTTCACCTCAAGGTCTGTGATCCACCTTGAGTCTACTCCTGTGTGTAGAGTGAGATAGCAGTCTTGCTTAGTTTTTCTATAGGTAGATATCCATTTTTTTCAGCACTGCTTATTGGCTTCCCATTTGATTTTATTTTGGGGGGGAAGTCCCATATCAAAAATCATTTGTCAGCTGAGCCCCGGTGGCGTAGTGGTTGTGCACAGGACTGCGGCCCACTGGGATGGAGGTTCAATTCCAGCTCACAGGAGCAAAGACTAGGCCTCCTACTCCCACCACCAGAGGGCAATGATGCCAAAAAAATTTTTTTTAATTAAAAAAAACAATCATTTGGCTGAGCCCCAGTGGCATAAGTGGTTGAGTGGGACTGTGACCCACAGGTTTGGTGGTTCAAATCCAGCGGCGGCTCTCAGGAGCAGCACTGGGTAGCAGTGCCCACAGCCACCAGAGGCAGTGATGCCCACAAAAAAACAAAACGAAACAAAAAAAATCATTTGTCTGCTAGTGATTTTATTTTTGGGTTTTCATCTCTTTTCTATTGGTTTGAATATCTTTTGTTAGACTAGTACCGCCCTGTTCAGACCACTGTGGCTGTATAACAGATGCTAATATGGTAGAGCAAGCTTTCCCACGTTGTCCTTCTTCTTGAGGAGTTCTCTGCTAATTCTGGGCTTCTTCCTTCTCCACATGAAGATGGTAATCAATTTTTCCCAATTACTTGAAGAATGATGGTGGTACTCATATTGGGATAGCATTATACTTATATAGTGCCTTGGGCAGAATGGGCATCTTTACTATATCGCGTCTTCTCTTCCCTTATTTTTTCTCCTTTGACTGTTTCCCATTTTTTCTGACTTGTTTCCTTTTTCTCTTTCCTCTCTCTGCATTTGCTATTCTATTTTTACTCTACCTTTCTAGGTTTGATTACTTTATCTTTTTCTCTTTGTATTTAATAGTTAGTTAATTTTTATCCTTGTTGTTTGCATGCTTTCCAATAGTTGTATCTTCGATTAATTATCAACTTGTGGCTCATAGTCTTAAACAATTGTTGCTCTAGTACTAAAACAGGGAAACTATAAAGTGGTGAGATAAACTTGGAACATCTTGTGGAGGCAGAAAATAGTTTCAGGAGTAATGGGACTGAAGTCATTGTACTGAGTGAAATAAGTCATAAAAAGTTAGTCATAAATAAGCAAATACTATATGGCCTTACTTACATAAAAAAGGCAAGAAATGTCAAATGGATAGAGACTATTATTTAGCAGAAGTGAGAGTAGGGAAACAGGAAGATTATGACTTAGGGAGTACTGAGTTTTGGTTTACTATGATAGAAAAATAGCACTGATTGAAGGTAAGATTGCAGAACTGATTAATGTAGTTGCTGTCAGTAAATTGTACACATGTAAAACGTTTCTTACAACCAGAACAACAAATAGGGGAAGCTACTGGAGCAGCTTAAAATCAGTCAGCTACCTCATGGAATTTAGTTCTTTTCCTTGGAGCCTTAGAGCCACCATAGTCCATGGGACATCTCATTTAATGGCCCTAATGTTTTGTAGGCTTCTATTTTACCTCATAATTTGTTGTGCAGTGGTCAGGGTCTTAAAAGCTTACAGCAGCCTTCCAATGCACAATGATTTCCCTTTATTTGTCTGTGAAAAGAGAAAAAGAAGTTAGGAACAGGAAGAGGAAGTCAAGTGTCTGTCTATTTCTTACCACAACTAACTATTTCCTACAGGTGACCAAACCTGTGTGGTGCCCAGCTTCCATTACTGAAGGTTCTGTTAAAGAACCTGATCATAATGGGGGAATTGCGGAACAGAATTTCAAATCCATGGACTGCACATGGATTTGAGCCATGGAAATTAGATAAACCCATGAAATTATTGCCTCAGATAATCTTTAAACTTTGAACCAAAAATACCCCCCGATAGTGATTTTTAAACCAAATAGTAGTTCAGCGTGACTAGTGACATATGTGTGTTAAGTATTGAGTTCATTTGAGATCAAATTGACAACAGCAAGCAGAGTCTAGATAGGCAATTTAAGGACCCATGGGCTTACATTAATAGAGGAGGACCACCTAGGAAAGGGCAAGAGAACTGCTGCACAACTCAAAGATAGTCAAAGTCACTAAATTGTAGAATTGGTATATTTTACAATAGTAGTGTATATTCTTAACAAAATAGCTAAGTTATATGTTAAAAGGTACAGGAACTATCATGAGAAAGACAGCAGTATTAAATGTGTATATAGCTAATAAAAACTTCAAAATATATAAAGCACAAAAAAAATTAAGTACCAAAGATTCTGAATGAAGAAATTGAAACTGCACTGAATGCAGTAGGCATAAGCAAGGCTCCAGAAATTGATGGAATACCAATTGCAATGTTTCAACAAGCAGATGGAGCACTGAAAGTACTTAATCTTTTATGCTAGGTTATTAGATAATTTGGGAGACAGCTACTTGGCCAACTGCCTGGAAGAGATCTATATTTGTACCCATTCCAAAGAAAGGTGAGCCAACAGAATGCTCATAATATAAACAGCATCATTAGAATCACATGCAAGTAACATTTTTTGAAGATCATCCCAACAACAATTGCAGCAATACATCAATAGGGAGTTGCCAGAGGTTCAGGCCAGATTCTGAAGAGGACATAAAGGATATCATTGCTGATATCAGATGGATCTAGGATAAAATGACCAGATGTCCCGCTTTTAAACAATTTTTCCCACGTCCCGCAGCATTTAAAAAAAAAATACCCATTTTTTGAAAGAATGCACGACAAGCTAGAGAATGGCGGGAGAATGGGAATATACCCCCTCTAACACTCCCCACTCCCCCTTACACTCCCCCCAGTCAATGGTGTGTTCCGTTTTACTAGTGTTAAAATCTGGTCATTCTAGGGTGAAAGCAGAGGATACGAGAAAGCTGTTTACTTGTGTTTCATTATCATGCAAAAACATTGAACTGTATGGATTATAACAAGCTAGACAACCTTAAGAAGAACAGGCATTCCCGAACACTTCATTGTGTTCATTTGGAACTGGTATATAGATCAAGTATACTATTGTATGAGCAGAATAAGGGGATACTTGCCTGGTTTAAACGTGGGAAAAGTATGTGTCAAGATTGTATCCTTTTACCGTATTCACTCAATCTGTATGCTGAGCATTAATTAGAGAAGCTGGGTTTTCAGTTTGGAGGAAGGCTTATTAAATTGTGGTACTCAGATAACACAACTTGCTTTCGGAAAGGGAAGTAGATTTGAAGTACTTGCTAGTGAAGTTGGATTTCAACCTTCAGTATAGATCACGACACACTATGAAGACAACCAAAATCCTCACAACTAGACCAATAGGTAACATGACAAATGGAGAAAATATTGAAGTTTTCAATGAGTCTATTTTGCTTGGACCCATAATCAATGCTTATGGAAGCAGCACTTGAGATCAAAGGACACACTGCATTGGGTAAGTCTGCTGTACTAGACCTCCTTAAAGTGCTGGAAAGTAGGGAAGTTACTTTGATGACTAAAGGTGAGCCTGACACAAGCCATGGTACTCTGAATTGCCGCATATGCATGTGAAAATTGGACATTGAATAAGGATCTATGTGTTTGAATTATGGTGCTGGCAAGAAATATTGAAATACCACGGACTGCTAAAAGAACAAACAAATCTATCTTCCACGGATGGTGAGCCTTTGCCTGTGCTTTTACTTTGGGCATATCAGGAGAGATAAGTCCCTGAAGAAGGACATCACCTTGGTAAAATAAGAGGTACAGAAAGGAAGTGGAAGCACCTCAACAAAAGGCTGCAGTAAGGGACTCAAAGGTAGGAACAGTTGTGAGGATGGTGTACCCTTCAGTTGTACATAGGGTTGCTGTGAGTTGGGACTGACTTGATGGCACTTAGCAAAAACAACAACATTCCTTGAGAATTCAAAAAAATACTTCTGTGGTTTTAGGGTTCTTTGATCTTGAATCTGTAGACTTGGGCACCCATCAAAGCTGGATATTTCCATCAATTCTTTTTCCCAAAAAAAAAAAAAAAAAAGCAGCTATTTTCTTTGACTACTCCAATGATATACTTCTAAGATAGTTGCAGTCATTCCACAAATTTCAGAAACTTTTCCAACCTTTTTTTTTTCTCTGTATTTTGGGTAGTATCTATTTTTATATCTTTATGTTTACTAATCTTTTTTCCTTCCCAATCTGTTTTTTTTTTGTAATCCTACTCAAGGTGTTTATCATATCAGACCTTATGATTTTATATGTAGGTTTGAAATGTTAATATTTTCTATGTCAAAATAGTATGAAATATTATAACAATGTTTTTAGTTTTGTTTACTAATGCTATAACCTGTAAGGTTTCTATTGAGTTTTTATTGTGAGCATTTTCTTCTCTGCATTTCTGGTTGGTTATATCTTTGAGTTTTTTGTTGTTGTTTTCTGATGCCAGACATTGTAAAGTTGCTGAATATTTGTATACTTATATAAATATTCCTCAACTTTGTTTAGGTCTTAGTTCAATTATTAGATACAGCCTGATTCTTTTGACTTGCTTTTAATCTTTTTTAAGATGGATCGAGAACAGCCTTTAGTCTAGGTCTTTTAACTGAGGCAGCACGGATCACCAGATTTCCCAGTGTGGATTTGGGGAACAGGAATAATTGCCAACCATTGTATGAACCTGGGGAATAGTTTTTTTCTGCTCTTTTTAAATGATCCTTTCTATAGTCTTGGGTCTTTTCCTCACTTTTTAGCTTATCAGCGTTGAACTGCAGACTTTAAGGCTGTGGTTCTCAAACTTCCGAATGTTGCAACCCTTAAATACAGTTCCTCATATTGTGGTAACCCCCAACCATATAACTATTTTTGTTGATACTTAGTAGCTGTAATTTTGCTACTGTTATGAATTGTAATATAAATGTCTGATATACAGGATGTATTTTCATTGTTACGAATTGGACATAATTAAAGCATAGTGATTAATCACAAAAGCTATGTAATTACATATTGTGGAATATTTATTTCTAATGACAAATCAATGAAATTTTGTCTTAAAGCATGGTGTAGCTTAGGTAACAGTTTTAAATAAAATAACTGCAGTAAACTACATTGCTACATTTTGGGACAGTATGTGTTAAAAAACCAATGTTAGTCAGTGTGGCGATTGAGATAGCTTCTTTCTCACCAGATCAGAAATTCTCAGGCAGTCTTTGCAAGAGCACAACGAAGATCATCTTCCAAAATAAATCTACTTCTGTAGTTAGACTTGATAACCAACAAGCTAAAACACCCTGTTTCACAAAAATATGTTGTTGGAAATGGAAGAAAAAGGCACAGCACAGTCTCAGACAGAACACGATATGACTGCAAACACTGATTCCAGAATTTTGTAACTGGTATTGTAGAGAAATCAGTTCTCGCTACATCGCTGTTAATAAGTTCAATGAACTCTTGTGTGTCTCAGGAACATCAACTTTGAGTGTGAATGGGCTTCAGGCAAGTGCGGATGGGGTAGGGTGTCAGGTAGATTTGGAAAGTATGATGGAATTTTGTCTGCAAGCATGTGCAAGTGTTTTTTCACAGAAATGATCACTGTAATCTTTTTGTCTGGTTCAATGTCATGTTCCTCAAAGGCAACATGTCCCTTTTATTTTCATACAATCTTTTTGTGTGTGTGTGCCAAAGCTGAAGTTTCATTTGGCATGATTGGATCTTTTCAGACAAATTGAGGCATGTTGCATTTGGTCCTTGCAGTGATAAATTTAACTCATTCAAGACGGCAAGGATGTCACCCAAGTAAACTATTTTCTGCAGTTCACTCATCGCTGAAAAGTGTTTTGAATTGTGGTCTTGCTTTCTGATTAAAAAATGTTTTGAGTTCATCACGAAGCTCAAAAATGTTTTAAAACTTTTAACAATCATCTCGCTTCAGTGTGAAAGAGCAGAACATTGTTCGACGCATCCAATGTGTTGCACAGTTGCAAAAACAGTTGACTTTGTAAAGTGCTTGCCTTTACAAAATTGACAGAACTTACTACACTTTTTATTACTTCTTGTAACTCTGGTGGCAGCATCTTCATTGCTAATATTTGAGTTCTGATGATTTTTGGTGACTCATTCAGTGCCAACCATTGAAATCCAGATTGACATCCCAGTGTACCTGGAACATCGTCTGTGCAAACACCACAGACTGTTTCCCAAGAGATCTATGTTCTTTCCGAAAAGAACCAGCTGTATCGAATACATCACGTGCAGTAGTTGTTATTTCAAAAGGTTTGCAAAAAGGAAGCTCATGTTTAAAGTCTCCATTATTAATATAACTCATGTAAACCAGTAACTGTGAACAGTTTTCAACACCTGTAGATTCATCAAGCTGGATGCTAAATATTGGAAGAGGAGCAGATTTAATTTCCTGGATTACCTGATCAAGAATGTCAGAAGACATATCATTTATTCTTTTGCAGACAGTGCTGTCAGATAAGGAAATTGCACTCAATTTAATAACAGATTCCTCTCTGATCGTAACTTGAATATTGTCTTTGTCCACTGGCAGCAGTAAATCCTCAGCAATGGCTTGAAGTTTCATAGCTCTGGCAATTCTGCTTGGCACCAAATATGGAGCTTCAAAGGCTACTCCGTTTTGTTTGTGTACTTGCCACCAGTATCAAGTCTGGCTTTCTTGAGTCCATCAGCTTTGCTTTTAAGGTAGTTGGAATCCTTGCTGGCAAAGTTTGGATGCATGCTATCAAAGTAGCGTTTTCCTCTGTTTTGCGTCATAGATTCAGCTGATAGAACGTCACACAAAAAAAATAGCATATTCCGTTTCTCAATTCCTGCTGTAATCATTGAGGTAATATCATACTGTGAAAAAGTCCTCGGGCTGAGCCCCGGTGGCGTAGTAGTTGAGTGTGGGACTGCGACCCACAGACTTGGTGATTCAAATCCAGCAGCAGCTCTCCAGGAACAAGGCTGGGTAGCTCCCACAATCACCAGAGGGCAGTGATGCCCGCCCCCGCCCCCCAAAAAAAAGAAAAAGTCCTTACTGTATTTTCTTTTCTTAACTTTTCTACATGATCCATTATCATGGGATGGTTTGCTAATGAAACTAATATATAACAGTAGCTATAATATACTAAATATACATGGCATAGTTCATTAAAGTTTCCTATTATTTACTATTCTTTATGTTGGTTTTTTTTGTACATATTATTATCACAAGGGAGCAGTATTCACATCAATCGCAGCTGAATATAAAAAAGACCAATCAGCATCCAGATTAAGTTCCCATGGTAGCGATTTTTTGTGTGTGGTAGTAGTTGATGATTTTACAGTACATGATTTTACATTTACCCTATAATTATAATTTGTGAAATGTAGTATTACCTCTAACACTGCTGCTTTCAACACAGTAACTGCTTTTAGCAGAGTAGCTGCTTCCAACATAGCAACTGCTTTCTACACAGCAGGTGCTCTCTACATGTGTGTGACTGGTCCACATAAATAGATTATGGTGCCAACACTGTCACATACACCTGTATTTGCACAGGGTGTATGTGATGGGGTTGGCATGATGATGTCATCACACCAGCTATTCATGTGGGTGTATCTGCAGGTGGGCGGACTCTCCTGGAGCTGAATAAAAGAGTAGTGTCTCAGTTCCTAAGACCATCAGAAGTATGTGCTTTCCAATGATCTTAAGCGACCTCTGTGAAAGGGTTGTTCAACCCCCATAGGGGTTGTAACCCACAGGTTGAGAACTGCTGCTTTAGGGGTATTGTTGCAGTTCTCCAGAGGAATATCTGTCTATCTGTTTCTGTATACTTCCCTTCAGTACTCTGCCTTGTAAATTCTTACCACTGTGACCTCCCGAAACAGACAACCCTGCTTCCTCTAGCATTGAGACCACCCAGCAGTTTATACTCCCCTTCAGAGTTTTTTGTGCTCTGTTGCTTTGTTTGGTCCACTCTTTAGTTGTTTCTGGTGATATGATGATTCTAGTTTCCGTTGTTTCTATCTTGGCTGGACATAGATATTGGCATTTGGTATTTTGCTTAGTAAAATCCAAGGGAAGATTTAGATGGTCTATAGTTTTAAGAAAATTGAGACTAAATCTATTTCCCTTTATAATTTCTGGGTGATGTGTTAATATCAAGTGATTTATATGTCTTATCTATAGCCATTGTGTAAGGTAGCTCAAGATTTCTTTCTTCATTTGCTTCCTTCCCGTCCATGGTATATGATGTGAAATGGTTCGATTTACCAACAATAACTAGTTATTATTTATTAAGCAATTACTAAGGAGTTTCAAAGTTTGTGGGAAAATTCTCTTTTTAAAAAAAATCATTTTACTGGGGGCTCTTACAGCTCTTAGAAAAATTTCATACAGCCATGTGTCAAGCACATTTGTATATATGTTGCCATCCATTACAAAACATTTTCTTTCTACTTGAGCTCCTCATTTTTTCCACCCTCCCCCACCCCCATGAACCCTTGATAAATTCATATTATTTCATATTTTACACCATGTCTCCCTTCTCCCATGTTTCTGGTGATTGGGGGAGGGGGTAATTCTACGTCAATGTGTGCAATCAGTTCTCCACTCTCTCCCTACCCTCATGGTATCACTATTCCCATTATTGTACTTGAGGGGTTTATCTGCCCTGGATTCTGTGTCAAGAGCTCTTATTTGTACCAGTGTACATGCTCTGGTCTAGCCAGAAGGTAGAACTAGGGTCATGATAATAGAGGGGAGGAAGCATTAAAAAACTAGAGGATTAGGGTTAGGGTTAAAAATAAAAGAAAAAAATAAGGAACTAGAAGAATGTTATATGTTTGGTAGATGTTATCCTGCATCCTGGCTGTCTCATTCCTTCCTAGTGACCCTTCTTTGAAAGGATGTCCAATTTTCCACAGGTAGGCTTTGGGTCTCCTCTCTGCCACCCCCTCCTTCCAATTGATATGATTGTTTTGGGTCTTCTGGATGCCTGATAACTGATCCTGTGGCACCTCATGATCACACAGATTGATATGCTTCTTTCATTTGGACTTTGTTGCTTCTTCTCAGCTAGATGGTCACGGGTTTATCTTCAAGCCTTTAAGACCACAGACACTATATCTATCATCTATAGCCAGACATCATCAGCTTTCTTCACCACATTAGTTGATACACTCATTTTGTCTTCAGTGATCATGTGGAGAAGGTGAGTTTCACAGAATATCAGGTTATTAGAACAAAGTGTTCTTGAGTAGAGAGGCCAATGTCGGTCTGATACCTTAAGACTTAGCATATAAAAATATAAGTACATAGATCTGTGTCTGTTATCTTTTAATTCCATTCCTTCCCCCCCCCCCCCACACACACACACATACACATATCTTAGGTAATTAGGAAATAAAATGAGAACTCTGAAACAAATGAAAGGAGTCTTGGTGGTGCCAAGCACTGGGCTGCCAGCCACGAAGTTGGTGACGTGAACCCAACAGAGCTCTGCATGGGGGGAATGAGGCCGTTTGCGTCTGCAGTGAGCTTTTGCACCCTGATGCCCAGAGAACAGTTTCATTGTGTCTCTTAGAGTTGCCATCAGTCAGAATTGGCTCAAAAACAGTAGGTTTGGTTGTGTGGCAAATAAAATAACATTTATTTAATAGTGCTACTTGGACAAGAAACATTTCAAAGCGTTGTTATATTTCAAAGTTAAGTGCACAACTGGTGATTGTATAGACTCGTACTTTTTAGTCTATGGGTGTGATAAATCTATGTCACCTTGGCTCTCCAGGGTTCTTGGTGGTTTGGCAGAGAGAATACAGTCTAAGACAGTAGGCATCACGGCTTTACTTGTAGATACTCATATGAAATGCCTATTGGATATTTCATTTTCCTCATGAAACTGTAGTGAATAGGTTTTCTGTAATACAGATTTCTTATGATTGGTGTTACTGCAATAAGTTTAGTTTTGCAAAGAGTACAGTATTTTCTGATGCAGGCGCTATTGCTTAGAATCAGAGTAACCAGTTACAAAATAGTGTGAAAGTTTGCCTTATAGTTATGAATCAGATGTTAAGTGTAAACCACAATTGTTTCCTCTTTGTCTCATTCATGCCTAGCAGAAGATAAGATGTCGTGAAGCAGGAGCAGTTTGTAGTTCAGTTAGTTAAGCTTCTTAATGTCTTTTTCTTCCTTTTTAGAAGCCGCAGTAGTTTTGATGTATTGTCAAACTACAAAATGCACCTTATCAGATAATTTAGAGAAAAATATTAAATTTTATTTGTTAGTCTCAGTATTGACTGTAGTGTTCCAGTTTAGCACTGCTTTGAAAACATAATATAAATAAATATACCCATACATGTTACTAGTAGTAGATTGTATATAATAAGCATGCAACTAACTAAAGACACACGAGAATTTGTTTTCTATTGTATGATGTTGAGCAACTTAAGTGTAGTATGCTAACTCTCCTTTATGTACCTCAGCATCAAAGCGTGCCATGGGTTGCCTCTCATCAACGGACAAAGCTGTGACCCCTATGCTACAGTTTCCCTTGTGGGCCCCTCCAGGTAATGTTTATGAAATTCTTAGGAGTGTTTTAAGCTCTCTAGTTTACTATACAAATTACAGTGCTAAGTTTTTAAGGACAAATGCTGAGTTATTAATGGCACAATGTAATGAATGCTTTGAAAGATAGCCTTTAGTGAACTGTTACGACTTTGGAAACAACCAAATCTTGTGTTTTATAGGAATAGAACCAGTACTATTTCACACCTTCCAGACTCTTAGGCTGTGAGAAACAGCCTTGGTTTTATGCTACTAAAAATGCTTTCAAAATACAAACTTGTCACTGTTCTTTCTTCTAACTATCTTTGACTTATTTTTACACAACTAAAATCCTTATTTTAATTCACACCAGTTCAGAATAGCTTACTGAAAATAATTTTTCCATTCATGGAAGACGTGCTCTCCAGAGAGAATTCCAAGCTGTAGACAAATACTAAAGCATTATGAGGTACACTGTAGTATTGATTTAAGTGACGGTAGCTTATCAAGAAAGTGACGGCACTTGTAGTATTTCATGCATTGTAATGATTTCTTTCAAGATCTGTCTAATCTGAAATTTGTCTAAAATGTGAAGGTTTAGAATCAGGAAGCAAAAGGCAAGATATTTCCTCTACACATACACTCCTACCCACTTCTCACCTGCCCCAAGCCTTCTGATTTGAAAATTCTTTCTAAAATTACTAGCTGACCACTTTGGAAAATACATTTTTATATGTGTGTATCAAGTACCTAGTACTTACTGGTTGCTCAAACAACTGAGTAATACTGTTCTCAGATTTTTTAAATGTAAAAACATAGTCTTACATAACATTAAATGCTATCAGGTGGATTTTTGCATTAATGGTAAAAATCTTCAAACTAACATTTTAAAAAACATTTTTAGCTATACCTGACAGATATACTTTAGAATAATTGTTTTGTTATATCCACATTAAAGCTACTTGCATGTGAATTTATATTGCAAAAGAGATTTCTTAGTTTTGATACTGTACTATAGTTTTTAAATTGTCAATTTGAGGGAGGGCTGGGGGAAGGTGTCACAGGGCCTGTCTGTATATATATGTCTGTCTGTACAACCACCTGTGGGAGCTCCAGGGTGCAATCGGTCAGCGCGGGGACTTAAACAACCACCTGTGAATTTATAATTATTTCAATAAAAAGTGGGAAAAATTCGCTACTGCAGATGAAACCCAAAGAATAGGTATGAATGTTTTTGTGTTCCTTAGCTTTTACATGTAAATGTCCTTCGAGTTTCACTATATTCTTTCTCATTCTGTCTTCTGAATTGCTCATATAATAGAAAATTGGTAGTATAATATAGCCAAAGAAAGAATGACATTCATTCATGGTGTTTATAGATTGCACAAAACTTGTATGTTCTTTGGTTTATTTCTTAGAAACACCACAATTTTCTCTCCCAATTGATACTTAAAACTACATAATTCCCGGAGTTATCTTAACAGTTAAACAAAGGTCACTCCTCCCTGGTGGGGAATAGCATGTTTTATAATTGTGTACTATTAAGTTCTATAAGGTAAAACTCTACCACATTGGAAACAGGAATGACCAAAAGAAGACTAAAGTAAAGAAGAAGACAAGCAACCCACAGTTTAATGAAATCTTTTATTTTGAGGTAACTTTTTGTTTAATTTAAATGTCATTAATATTGTATATTTAATGTCGTATGCTGGTTGACTTCTTTTTTCAAACCATTGCCATGGTAATCATCTTATCAAAAGCAAGTTCGATTAAGACCAAATCTGTGTAGGTGTTTATCTTAGTTAAGGTTCTCTAGAGAACAGAGACAGTGAGATGCATGTGTGTATTTTAGTCTGTATAGAGAGCTTTACATCAAGATAATGGTTCGTGTGATTTTAGGGGCTGCCCAATCCCAAATTGGTAGGTCATGGTACAGGCTGGAGACTCCTGCTGGCTCAAGGGATTTGTGGAGGGCTGACAAATCCATAGGACAGGCAGCAGGCTGGAGACTGCTGCAGGCGTGTACCCCAAGATTTCTGAGACAAGTACCAGAAAGAGTGAAAATGGGAGACTTCTGCTAAAATATTTTTCATTATTCTGGAGACTCACTATGTTCTCAGGAAACACCCCTTTCAGCTAGTTAATTATATTTTAGAAGGTTATATTGAATTGCATTAGATTACATTCTAGAACAGCAGCTAATCTAGTATTTTGCTAAATCACTGAAACCACAGCCTAGTCAAGATGGCACTTAAAATGAACTATGTTCACCAGAGGGCAGTGATGCCAAAAAAAAGAAGAACTATGTTACAGTGATCTAAAGTCAGTAAGAAAGTGGAATAGTTATAATCACTTAACAGTATAATCTGAGAAAGTAGCCATTTTTTTAGAACAAATATTCAATCTCTGGTTCATGTGTCTTTCTGACTCTACTGTCTTAACAAGTAGGGAGAAATGTAAGTGAAACTGTAAGACATGAAAAATTTTATATTAGTGCATTTAATTCCAGAAAACCCAAAATGTTTGTCCAGATTCTTTACAACAGATGAACCCTGTTAGCTCACTGTATTAAGGAACCAGTCTCACTTAAAAAGCTTTGGTAGCATAATGGGCAAGCTCCTGACGAAGAGCCAAAAGGATCGCTAGTTCAAACCACTAGTAGCATTTTGGAGAGAAGAGCTAGTCATCTGCTTTGGTTAAGATTATGACCTTAGGGCTGAGCCCCGGTGGCGTAGTGGTTGTGCGCGGGACTGCGGCCCACTGGGATGGAGGTTCAATTCCAGCAGTGGGGCTGGGCCTCCTACTCCCACCGCCAGGGCAGTGATGCCTAAAAAAAAAAAAAAAAAAAAAAAGATTATGACCTTAGAAGTTGAATTTGAGGCCCTACAATCATACAATCTTACCCATAATATAGCGATTAGATTTCTTCAGAAAGTAGTTGAACTAAAATGCAATACAGTTTAGTGGAGGCTTATGGTAGAAAAGAAATAAAGTTTCTAGGATTAGTTAAGAGTAGGAAACTTAGGCTGACACTCACCGCCGAGGCACACTCACGGTCACACTTTCCTTTATCCTGGTTACTACCTGCCACACAAGACTCTGCTGCAGCATTCTTCTGTTTGGGAAGCCCTAGTGAAGTAAATGTATCAGCACTGAGTACACCTGAGTTCTGGTCTCATTGACTTTGAAGAAGTGACTCGTGTGGAGACTTGGGTGTCTTACCTTGTAAAAGGGTAATTTTATGATGAGATAGCATAGCCCTAGCCAACTCAGAGACCCCAATATGAAAGTGTTTTGAAACAATAAAGTACTGTAAGATTAAAGAAGGCCTTATTATTAATATCAAAGCTCCTGTTTGGAGACCCAGTTGGCTGTGGTCACAGGCTTATTTTTGATGGGGAACTTCAGTTGCCTTACAGTTGCCCCAAATACGGTGCTTTAGAGTCCTGTATTTGGAGTTTTAATAAATAGTTCTTTTTCATATTATTTGAAAACTAAGTTAATGAAATAAAGTATGTGCTTTAAAAATTGAGCATGTTACGGTTGAGATTCATACTTAAGTTTGAAAAAAAGAATTTACATTTATTGCATTTTCTCCCTATTTCTGTGTTGGCCTCTGTTCCTCCCCCATGGTATTTCAAGGTGGAGCTGATTCAGGTACACGGAGCCATAGATTAGTGAAAGAGCACAGGCCACAAATTGAAATAGGAAAAACTGTGAAGATGGAGTCTAGGAAGAAAGAAATGTACATTGTGAGACACATTTCCTGGCTAAGGATTTAGGATACTTGTTCTGCATTTGTGAATAGCTTTATGTCTAACCTGGAGAAAACAAAGCAGCTACATAAAGGGTACTGACTGACTGTAAGCAATTATACTCTGTATTAATCCACATACCTCATGTTAGAATCAACCAGACATCATGGGTCCTTAACCAGCTGAAATTCAAGTCCACTGTGTCAAGTTCACTGTGTCCCAGAGTACCTAGTAGACCTCAAAACATTCCTTGAGTAGGCCTGTTTATCTAGGGGATTGATTACAAAGATAGGTACAGGTCAGTCTCTGCTCTCTTTAGACCAAGAGACATAAAGGCACAGACCTGTACACAGACAATAGTAAAGCACAGTAGGGGTTAGAGAGGTCAAGATGAGCTCTATTCCAGCCAGTGTTGATTGGGATGGCTTAAGGAAAGAAAAAATGTTTTTAAGTTGAGACCAAAGTATTAATAATTAGAAAATTTTGAGCAGGGCCAGAGATTTATAACCAAAAAGCATGAAACACTGATTTGACAGAAAGATTTGTATAAGTGTATAATGTGAGCTAAGGATACAATGGTAATTCGGTATTTGGTAATTCGGTATTCGGACTCGCTCGGAAAAGGCATCAAGCTGTAAGTGAGGATGCTTAAATCTTAGTCATTGAATGTTTTTGAACTGGAGGTGATCAGATGCGCAGAAACGTCGTGGGAAGAATTCACTGTTAGCTGTGGGCCAGGTTGTTTAGAGAGAAAGAAAAGCGGTAGGCAGCTGTTGTCATTTAGTTATAAAGAAATAATTACAGGAGCCTCGGGGCACTTCTGCCCTGTCCCGGAGGGTGGCATTGAGTCAGCACCAACACAACGGTGTTGAATTTTGCTTTTGGTTTGGATCCAAGAGTAATACGGGACTAGAGAAGAAGGGGCAGCGAGACAGAAACGACAACGGGCAGGCCAGCACAAGCATGGGAGCCACTGTGCTTATGGAAACTGCGGGAGCTAGCAAAAATGGAAAGTTAGAAAGCAAAGGTAAGTGGTTCATTGAGTTTTACTAGAGGTCTGACATGTAAAATATTCAGATAAGTCAGTCATGACAGAAACATAAGAGAGGTGATTGTAGAGGAAAACTCAGGATCCTCAGACAAGAAAGCCAGGGGAAGACAGGTCTATAGAGAAAAGCAGAGATGTTTCCTTCAGTTCTTCTGCTTATTAGACAATGCCACTTCCTGCTTTTAGGAAGAAGATAATGAGTCTATCCCTGCCTGCCCAGCAGCATTTTGATCTACACAGGAGATAATGTATGTGCAAGCACTTTGTAAACTGTACAGCACTATGTGCTGCCAGGTTATTTTCAGTGTAAGATGAAAGAGGAAACTTTGGATATTGCCCTTATTTATAGATTGCGAGGAAGAAGTAGGAGCAGAGAAAGAAGTGTAGATAACAGAAGTTTGCCAGAATTTGAAAACAACAAAAACCCATGTCATTGAAATGATTCTGACTCACGAGAACCCAAAGTGTGCTGTGTGGAACTGCACTCTGTTGGGTTTTCATGGCCGTGATCTCTCAGAAGCAGATCACTAGACCTTCTGGGTCAATTTGAATAGCCAGCCCTTCTGCAGAAAGCCAAGCAGTGCACCATCCAGGGAATCCTCATACCCCTAGCATCAGGGTAGCATTCCGGCTGACTCAGAGAACAGCATGTTCATGATGATACAGCACTGGTTCTCGACCTTGCTCATGCTGCAACCCTTTAATACAGTTCCTTATGTTGTGGTGACCCCTAACCATAGAATTATTTTGGTTGCTACTTCATAACTAATTTTGCCACTGTTATGAATGAAGCGAACCCTGTGAAAGGGTCATTCGGCCTCCAAAGGGCTTGTAACCACAGGTTGAGAACTGCTGGTCTACAACCCCTGGTGCACATTCTGCAGAGATCAAAGAAGGTGAGAACTGAAGACCGATCACCACATCTGGTGATGAAGAGGGAGGCTTTAGGCCAGCGATCTGTGCTGGCGGCGGCAGAGTGTGAGAAGCTGCTCTAGTGCGTGGGTGGTGAGGAAGTTGAGGCTGTGAGGGTGGATTACAGTTTTCAGATACTTGTCTGCAAAAGGAAAGAGAGGAAGAATAACAATTTTTCTGCAACTTTTGTGAAGTGAATAAGCTGATAGAACTGCAACTGAAGAAGATGGAGTGCTTGCTGCAGGCGTGTTGCATACTGTGTGTGGGTGGGGTCCTCTTGGAAAACTGAAGGATCCTCTCATTTTTTTTGCTCAGGAGAAGAATGTAAGAAAACTCAAAGGTTTATGTGAGAGTGACCTGGTCTGAGGAAATTCCTGTCAAATTTTGTGATATTTTCCGCAAAAATGTGAGAGGATAGTGAAGGACGGGATTGCTGGGCATGTTCAAACAGTTCTTGTCACATGCAGCCTCCTGTGTTAGAAAGATTGTACATGTGGGCCAGGGAACCAGGCGCTGCCACACATGAGCTGGGAGTGGTGTGGAAGTACAGGTTTTGTTGACACACCAAGTTATTCTTACCTCTCAAGTACCTTCTTGGCTCTTTTTTTACTCAACTGTTGGGTAAAATATTAACGTGACATATCCTTTTAGTATTTGTCATACCCCAAATTAAACATATCGAGGATGTTAACTTTTTATGCTTATGTAGGGAAAAGGGATGATTTTAATTTTATCAAAATATTTTGTTTAAGAGCAGTGATGCCCACAAAAAAAAAATATTTTGTTTATAGGTAACTAGATCCAGTAGCTACACGAGGAAGTCCCAGTTCCAGGTAGAAGAGGAAGACATTGAAAAGCTAGAAATCAGGTAAGTCTTTTCTTCTGTGCTAAAAGAAAACCCTAAATTTAACTGAAAGAATTGAAAAAGACGTAGTATAATTATCTTTAGCAGGTTGGTTAATGAAACGCTCATCAGTTTAAATCCAAATTATCTTTCCAAAATTAGATTTCTTTGTAGAAAGAGCCAAGGTGTACTTAAGCAAAATATGACCTAATTTTCACTTACTATGTTTTCAGTTGAATTGTTCCTTAAATTTCTGAATCATAACATGATAGATACAAAAAAATACACAGAAAGCCAATTATATCTCCACCAACTTAGAAATAATTTTTTTATTCTTCTTAACATATGTGCTGTCTAACAGAAATTTCAGTGAGGTAAGAAGTCTTGTAAGATAATAAACAGGTGCATGTGTTTGGAGTTTGTGCTATTTCCTAGGCCTTAAATAGTTATGCTGTTTGGGAGGGGAAGGTTAATGTAAGTGCATGTGTAGGTGTGGTATTAACAGTGTGTTTATCTAGAAGTACATTAATCGTGTTTCATGCAATCAGGTAATATATTTTTATAAATCAACTATATTCACATATTGGTTATTTAATTGGGATGGAAACTATAGTGTTAGGTTGATTTTTTTTTTCTTTTCTTCAAATCAGCAATATAACAAGCCGTTATTGCTGCAGTTAAAATAAAACCTATGCTTAAAACTAGGAAACTTCAGGTGACTTCTTTTTTACTTTATTTTACTTTCTGTGCTTTTACATAAAAGCTAGTCCAGGATTTTGCTTTTCTACTTTAGATAGTGAGGTGTATGTCAATGCTAACATTTCTTTTAGGCATGTAAAATTAATGCCTTAATATACACCACAGTGATGTGTGATCCGTATTCTCTTAAACACTGTTGATAGGAAATAAAGACAGTTTTCCTTTTTCAGGATCGATTTGTGGAACAACGGAAATCTAGTCCAAGATATTTTCCTAGGTGAAATTAAAGTTCCTGTGAATGTGTTAAGAAATGATACCTCTCATCAAGCATGGTAAGGAGATCCATCCTAGAAAAAGTGCTCATAGGAGGTCATCTCCTGCAACATACTGTATATGCAAACATGTGCTTTCTGGGAACAAGTGTGTTAGCAAGGAGTGAGCCAGAAGTCATTAACAGTAGTTTATGTAACCACTGATTCGTGATTGCAGAAATATAAGCACCAGGGGACATTATATAAAGTTCATGGAACACTGACAGGCACATGCTTTGATGGTTACCAGGAGTAGGTAGGGAAAGAAGGTCAATTACTGGCTAGCAGAGAGACACACGTTAGCTTGGGTGAAAGGAAAGGCAGAGTGAGGTCAGCCAAAAAAGGATGGTGACAGGGAGGAGTGCAAGACCTTAAGACAACAGAGGTAAATACTGTTACCTGCAGAGTCCTATAGACATGGTGATCTATGAGTAAATAAATGGATACAGACACAGACTGAGTGGATGTGGGAGGGAATTAGGAGTAGAGTGGCATATCTCTATGAGAGGGTACCCCACCAAAAAAACAAAAAACTCCACTGAATGAAGTTTTCATAGTATGGATTTTTCAAGCTAGGCAAGCATCTAACAACTCTCTGAGATAGTATATCCAGTGGTGTTGCCTGGAAAGGTTCTCTTTGGTCACAATGAATTTTTTTGTAAAATGTTTCACTTGAACCTTATGTTTGGTTATGGCTGATTTGAGAGAGCAGCAGGTACTGTGAAATTTTGTTCCATACTTCGGAAAGGTGCCACAGAAACTGTTGTGGTGTTGAACACGTTTACAAGGACAGCATTATTGGAAAATAATCAAGAGAAACATTTCAAAAAGGGTGAAATGTCAGTTGATGATAAACTTCTTTCTAGAAGTCTGTCAACTTCCCAAACGAACAAAAACATTGGCAAAATCCGTGCAGTTGTGCTTGAAGACAGATCGGACAGACCATTGCAGGTGGGAGAGTTATCTGCACTATCTTGGAGTAAGGTTCAGGAGTGGAAACATGCCATTGTAAAAAGAGCTTCAAAGCAACCCAGACTTTTTACCCAAGGTCATTAATGGTGACAAGACCTGATGCTATTCTTACAACTCCAAAAGCAAACATCAGTCAAATCAGTGAAAGATGCACACCATCATCACCTCACCACCACCCCCAAAAGCTCAAGTGAAATCAGAATCAAGATGATGCTTATTTGTTTTTATGGTGTGAGGGGGATAATACATTTGTGGTTCATTCCACCGGGTCAGACAATTAATCAAGGTTTCTATTTAGAGATTCTAAAAAGATAGCATAATTGTGTGTGTGTGTGTGTGTGTGTGTGTGTGTGAGAGAGAGAGAGAGAGAGAGAGAGAGAGAGAGAGAGAGAGAGAGGGCAGTGGTGCAAAGGCCTGACTTGGGGGGTGAGGGATGAGGCCTGATCTGTGGCAGACTGACAGGGGGCTGCTTTTGCCACCATGACAATGCACCTGCTGACAAAACCCTCTCAGTGCACCAGTTTTTGGCAAAGCAAAAAAAACGGCCTGCCTCCCTTTCCCCAAGTAATTGACTCCCCTGACCTCATTTGTGGCATTTCTTTTTGTTTCTGCAAATGAAGAGCCACGTGAAAGGACAGTGATTTGATGATGTTGAAGAGATAAAGAAAGAAAATGAGGGAGGTGCTGTAAGCCGGCTAAGCAGATTAGTGTGGAAAGTGTTTCCAAGAATGGAATAGCAGATTTGACAAATGTTTTAAGCGTAATGGAGAGCACTTTGACAGTGATACGATTATTTTGTAAAACAATTTAAATAGCTTTGAAAGATACTCTGTTTTGGGAGGGGTATCCCCTTGTAGATGTGAGTGTACCTGGGCTACAAGTGTATCCTTGCATGTGGTGATGCACGCAGAGTGAAAGTTAGGGAACCCTTAGACATAAGCACCTATTGTGAGGGAGTGAGTGGCTCATGACACTGCTGTTGGGGGACATCAGAAGTCAGATGGCATAACATAGTTCACTCCATTGCTCTCAAGCAGTGATTTTTTTTTCGACTTAAAATTATCATTGTATTTTCAGCTCTAGATGTTAATTTATTTATTAGTCTTTGCAATGGTATTTTGTACATAATAATATATTTTAAAATATATTCAGTTAGTCATTGTGAACAATATATGAACATTGATCAGTCCTACATCTCTGCCTTACCTTCTTTTCCCTTCCATAAAGTAGCATATTATATACACTTTCAGAGGAAAACTCCTGAACTCAGTTTTTCAAGTCTTTAAAATTATTGACAGACTACTCAGTTCAAAGGAACAAACAAATGCTGTGCCTTCCCCCGGGTCTTCAAAGTGAGCTTGGAATGTGCCACATAGCCTATATTCTATATGTCAGGCCATTTCCAGTTATCCCCTTGAAATATAAAATTTTGTCCAACTCGCTTGGCTTGATGTATGGACCCAGAAAATTTTATTTGTATAGCTTTCCTTTTTTGGTAATAATAAAGTACTTCCTAAAAGTAGTGAATGTGAACTATTTAGGCAGGCTGAAATAAAGATGTCTGCTTCTTCATTTATCCGTAGTATAAAAAAATAATAACAGCAAATGTCATTGCCTGTTTTCAGAACTGGGCCACTAGACTCTTGTCACTTACAGAGCTGTAGCATCCCCTTGTGGTTCTCACGGTAACTGCAGGGAAGCTCAAGCCCTTTCATTTATTTATTTGCTGTTTGTTTGTTTATACCAACAGTATGCATTTTATGACAATGACAGATTCATGTACAGATTCAGAGCACACTAGGGCTCTCTTTATACCTTAAAGAAAACGCGTTTACCCTTATTTACGGGTTGTACTGAATTGAGGGCGGGGAAAAATCAACTGTCACTGCACCCCTCAGACAGGGCAAACTGTCCTGACGTGTAAGCAGCTTTAACGCCATCATTCAGCTTTTTTGCAGAAGGACCAGAGAATTTTTAAAAAGCTAATTATTTCTCTTGGGAATGGAGAGGGTCTTTCATTTGCTGCTATAACCAGCAAAGGATACTCAGTATTCAAAAATGGAGGGAGGGCCCACTAACACAACAGATCTCTGTGAGCAAGCTGACCAGCACACATTACAGTTTCAAAAAGGAAAATTATATACTCTATTCATTTTCAGAATTTCAAGAAAATGTTAAAGGACAAAGTTGTCACTCTCTGAACATATCGGAAGGCAGTGTTTACCTCTCTCTAAACCCTTTCCCACACCTTAGTCTTGAGAGTGACAACTCTGTCATTTAACATTTTTATGAAATCTTATGAAGCAGATTTGTCATTTGATTTCTTGAATGCTGCTTTCATGAGCATTGATTGTGGATCCAAGCAAGGTGAAATCCTTGAGGACGTCACCTTTACTCCATTTATCATGATGTTCCCTGTTGGTCCAGTTGTTGGGATTTTTGTTTTCTTTTCAGTGAGTAGTGATCCATATGGAAGGCTGCAGTCCTTGATCTTTATCAGCAAGTGTTTCAAGTCGCCACACTTTTCAGCAAGCAGGCAAGGTTGTATCATCTGCATGTGGCAGATTGTTAATAAACCTGCCTCCATCCTAATTCTGTTCTTTCACCTACGCTTCCTACTTCCTGGATTATTGGCTCAGTATAAGCCTCTTTATATTACTAGCCCATGGCTTATTAAGGTTCCTAACCTTGACAAATAAACTTGCAGCATTTTTGTAGTTCAGCTGTTTATGTGCCTCACTCACTGACTTCGATGGTCCACCACATATCAGTCATTATATCTTTTACTTTAGGTACTTACTGCAACCAAAAGACAATGGAAATAAGTCTTCCAAAACTGATGACCTGGGGTCTCTTCGGTTAAATATATGTTACTCAGAAGACTATGTGCTTCCTTCAGAGTATTACGGACCTTTGAAAACATTGCTGCTAAAATCACCAGATATCCAGGTACTTTAAAAAATACTAGAATATTGGGGGAAAGATTTCAGAGTATTGAGTTTTATTAAAGTAATAAGTATACATATAATTGACAACTTAATCTAATATAGATACCAATTTATCAGAGCCAGGGCACAGTGATTTCTCTCTGTGCGCTCCAGAGTTCATCAGTTAAAATTCTAGAAAATTAAACATTGCTTGGTGCAACAGATAACAGTTAATGAACACAACTGAATTACTTTAACTGGTTAGTGATTGAAAATTTAACCATGAGCCATTATATTTAATCTTGACTTTTTGCTTATTACCTTATTTCTGTATTCCAGCCTATATCTGCCTCAGCTGCTTACATTTTGGGTGAAATATGTCGAGATAAAAATGATGCTGTTTTCCCCCTTGTGCGACTGCTGCTGCACCATGATAAGCTTGTTCCTTTTGCCACTGCGGTGGCCGAATTGGACTTGAAAGACACACAGTAAGAGTTTTGCTTATTGGATGTTAATTATGTGCCTTTCAGATTTGGCTTTCGTCTGCCAAATGGTTTTGGTAATGTCAGTTATTTTGTATTGAGCTAGACTTGCTGAATAGTCAATTGAATAAAACTGCTTAGCAAATGGTAAGCAGTCTGGCAGTAATAAAAATAACAGTTAACACGGGATCTTTCTTTTTACTCAGTGAAGACATTTCTCTTGTCACTAATCTTTTCTTATAACAGTGATTCTAGCGTCATAGATAAAACAGCAGGTCTTTCCTATTGTGTCTGATTCTTTTAATTCTTTTTTTTCTCTTTTTCTATTAAATCATTTTATTGGGGGCTCATACAACTCTTATCACTATCAATTCATACATCAATTGTATGCAGACCTCATTTGCACTTTTGCTGCTGTCATCCTCGAAATATCCCCCTTCTACTTAGGCTGCCAGTAGCAGCTCCCCATGTATCCCCCTCCCTCCCCAATTATGTCTCATTCCTACATGCACATGTGTGACATTCAGAGCTCTCCCTCCAGTGGTTTTCTCCATCACAGTCCAGGACAGTTATTTGTGCATGCCAAACTCAGCCTGTTGTAACTGGATCATTTCTCATTGTAGTAACTCAACACATTTCATAGCTGAACTTAGCTTCATGGAGTTTTCAGTGGCAGAATCCCTTCCATGGCACCACTGGGTGGATTGGAACTGCCAGTCAAATATGGGTAGTGGTTAACACACATGTACATATGCCTCATATTTTTTTTAAAAAATCATTTCATTCGGGGCTGTTACAACGCTTATTCATATTATGTCATTATGTCAAAGCACATTCATACACAATGTTGCCATCATCATTTTCAGAACTTTTTTTTTTACTTGACCCTTGGTATTAGCTCATTTTTCCCCTTTCTCACTTACCCTTGATAATTTATAATTTTTTTCTTGTTTTACACTGACCAGTGTCTCCACCCATTTTTCTGTTGCTGTCCCCCTGGGAGGGGGTTTTATAGCAATCATTGTGATCAGTTCTCCCTTTATTTCCCCACCTTCCCTTCCTTATGTTGCTGTTCTCATTATTGATCCTGGGGGATTTATCTGTCTTGGATTCTCTATGCTTCTATCTCTTATCTGTACAGGGTACATGTTCTGGTCTAGCCAGATTTCAAGATAGAATTGAAGTCATGATAATTGTAGGGGGGGAGCATTAAAAAGCTAGAGGAAAGTTGTATGTTTCATCAGTGCTATCCTGCACCCTGACTGGCTTGTCCCTTCCTTATGACCCTCTGTAAGAGACTGTTCAATTGTCTACAGATGGACTTTGGACCTACACTCTGCACTCCCCCTCATTCACATTGATATGATTATGTCCTGGGTCTTTTGATGCCTGATACCTGATCTCATCGACACTTCATGATCACACAGGCTGGTGTGCGTCTTCCACGTGGACTCTGTTGCTTCTCAGCTAGATGGCCACTTGTTTATCTTCAAGCCTTTAAGACCCCAGACACTATATTCGGGCACCCTCAGCTTTTTTACCACATTTGCAGAGGTCAACAAACAGATCTGTAATTATTTTTAGGCTTTTCTTTTTTTTGCCCTTGGTTTTTGTTGTTGTTGTTTTTGTTTTGTTGTATTTTGTTCTTTCTTGTTTTAGTGCTTACTGTCTCTGCATATCTATATACATATGCTTCATTTTTTCTTCTTTAAATCATTTATTGGGGGCTCATACAACTCATCACAATCTTTACATCCATCCATTATGTCAAGCACATTTGTACATTTGTTGCCATCATTATTCTCAAAACATTGTCTTTCTACTTGAGCGCTTGCTATCAGCTCATTTTCCCCCTTCATTCCCCTTCCCTCACGAACCCTTGATAATTTATAAAATTTTTTTTCATGTCTTACACTGATGTCTCCCTTGACCCATTTTTCCATCCCTCAGGAAGGGGGTTATATGTAGATCCTTGTGATAAGTTCCCCCTTTCTCTCCTCACCTTCCCCTTATCCTCCTGGTATCGCTACTCTCATTATTGATCCTGAGGGGTTTATCTGTTCTGAATTCCCTGTGTTTCCATTTCACATCTGGACCAAATCCTCTAGTCTAGCCAGATTTGTAAGGTAGAAGTGAGATCATGATAGTGGTGGGGAGGAAGCTCTAAAGAACCAAAAGAAAGTTGTATGTTTCATCAGTGCTACACTGCCCTCTGGCTAGCTTGTCTCCTCCCCATAACCCTTCTGCAAGGGGATGTACAGTAGTTGCCTACAGATGGGCTTTGGGTCCCCACTCTGCACCTCCTGCCCCTCATTCACAGTGATACGATTTTTTGTTCTTTGATGCTTTTTACCTGATCCCATGATCACACAGGCTAGTTTGCTTCTTTCATGTGAGCTTTGTTGCTTCTCAGCTAGATGACTGCTTGTTTATCTTTAAGCCTTTAAGACCCCAGACGCTGTATCTTTTGATAGCCAGGCATAATTAGCTTATTCAGCACATATGCTTATGCACCCGCTTTGTCTTTAGCATTTGTGTCTGGAAGGTGAACATCATGGAATGCCAGTTAAATAGAGCAAAGTATTCTTGCATTGAGGAAGTACTTGAGTAGAGGTCCAATGTCCCCATGTGCTTCACTTTTTATAGTGCAGAACCATCCAAAAATATTTAATCTATTTGGCGGTGGTTTTTTTGGTTTGTTTTTTGGGGGGGGCATCACTGGTGGTCGTGGACGCTACCCAGCCTTGCTCCTGGAGAGCTGCCCCTGGATTTGAACCCGCCAAGCCAGTGGGCTGCAGTCCCGCACTCCACCACTACGTCACCAAGGCTCAGCCCCGGTTGTGTTTTTTTTTAATTTTGTTTTCTGTGTTTCTGTTAAGTTTGAAAACCCTAATGGCTTGGTTTTAAATATATGATAAAAATCACTGGAATTCAAAATGTGACCAACGTCAAATATTATTTGACTTTATAGCTTTTGCTTACTGTATTTGGTTTCACCTTATTTCTATTTCAGAGAGGCAAATACAATTTTTAGAGGAAACTCTTTGGCTACTCGCTGTCTGGATGAGATGATGAAAATAGTGGGAGGACACTACCTGAAAGTGACATTGAAACCTATTCTGGATGAGGTACCAAATATACTTCTGACACTGATTTTATGACAGTTATTTAAACGATCTATTAGTAAGAATTATATATCTATTCATGTATTACTGCAAGAAGGTGCAGTGGACTGTTATTATTAGAAAAATAATAGCTTTACTGATGTGGTCCATTAAGTTAATAAAAAGAGCATTGACCAAAAAAATGTTTATTTCCAGATATGTGAATCCTCAAAGTCCTGTGAAATTGATCCTATTAAATTGAAAGAAGGAGATAATGTAGAAAATAATAAGGTAAGTTTTGCTGACATTATAATTACTTACAGGATTGGGCTTTTTAAAATTTTTTGAAGATTGGGCTTTTAATGGTGTATCTTTCCATGTGGAGGGAAGCAGTGCTGGGGACTCTTACTGTGTTGCCCCTTGTAATGGCAACATATGCTCTGACTCGTTTCACATATGGCCTTTTTGATTGTTTTTCTCCTGCCTCAAATAACAGGAGCAAAGCTGTATTTAGTTCCAGCTCACTGTCTAGCTCTTCTCCGGGGATCAAATTGACCAGGCTCAGTGGCACAGTGATGAGGTCGATGGATTCTGGTAGTTTGCCTATGGAAAACCCTGAGTGTATGAAGGCCACAAGTTTTCGTCACAGTAGACCATGTGCCCATCTATCTGAATTGTTTCCCCAGCTTTTCCCCAGATTGTTTTACTATTTGTTGCTTCTTAAGAAGTTTACGTTATACATTTGCCTCTTCCTATCTGACTTGTCTAAATTTACACAGAAGTAAGTAATGAAGTTTTGCTTCTTGGTTTGTAGTTTATATATGTACAGTTTTATTCTAAAGAAAAATGTGTTTAAGCATGTCTCTGAGGCCGGTGGATGGCTGCAGACTAATCCTCTCAGTAATAAACGTGTCTTAGCCTTATAGATGTGACTTTTAAAAAAAGGAGTACATTTTGTGCTATTGGGGGGGGAGGGACTATTTTAAGACTGTTCAAATCTTATTTTTAGCAAAATTCAAGTAGATAGTTTCCAAAATCATTGAGCTTTGCAGCTGTATGGGAATAATGCCTCACTTTAAAACACTAGTTGTTTGGGTCTGTTTATTATTTTGATGGAGTGTGTGTTGTAAGGAAGGTTGGAAGACCTTAGAAATGAATTCAAGGTAGATGAGTTGGTTCAGAAGGTGATGACAAATGTTTTGAAGATCTCAAAGGACACAGGATAATGAAGGGATATTAAGAAAATGTTTTATGAAATGAAAAAAAAAATGCCTTGGTGAGAAATACACCGGGAAAATTTTATCAAGGATTTTTTTTAACTTACACTGTACCATCTCATTCTTTGTAGCAAAGATTGCCTTATGAGAAATGCATAGAGAAAACTCACAGCATCCACATTATAGTTCTTATCTTGTTCCTTCAGATTTCTTTTTTTTTTTTCCTTCAGACTTCTTTTTGTACCTAAAACTGAAAGAATATTGAAATGTTAATCCCTGGACTAGAGGATACGAAAGCTGTCGTTAGGATATGGGATACATTGAAGAGCAAGATGGGTTAGAGATGGAAACACTGCTTGCAGAAGTCTATGGATCTAAATGGGGACTATATTGAAAAACCGTAGCTTCACATTTTGATATTTTTATTTAAACCTTAATTGGTTTCTTTTAAAGCAATGCTTTCTGGCCTACCCTTGTAAAATTAAGTCAAAATATAAATTTCCCTCTAACTGAATAGGTTTGTAAAAGCATGGCTTTAGGATATTAGATAGGGACTTTCTAATAAACTCTTTTCTTTGCATGTTTTTCCCTCAATGTATAGTCAGAATCATAATGTTTACCTTTTTAAATCCTGCAGGAGAATCTGCGCTACTATGTAGATAAGTTATTCAGTACAATTGTAAAGTCAAGCATGAGCTGCCCCACTGTAATGTGTGATATCTTTTCCTCTCTGAGGCAAATGGCTACTCAGAGATTTCCTAGTAAGTGCCTTGTATTATTAAAATTTACAATTTTTTTTCCTATGGTTGATTTTTTTTCTTAGTTATTTATTCTGTACTTGATTTGCATGAAATGTTTGTGGTTTATACATTTAGTTTTTCAAAATAATGCTGCCTTTTTGGGCACCTGACTTAATCGCTAGATTTGTTTTTCTTGTGCTCTCAAAATAGACATTTTATTTCAATACAGTGGCAACTTTATACCAAGAACAGGTCAGAATCATTACTTTTATTTTGGGAGGGGCCATCACTGCCCTCTGGTGGGAGTGGGAGGCCCAGTCTTGCTCCTGGAGAGCTGATGCTGCATTTGAACCGCCAAGCCAGTAGGCCCCAGTCCCGCACTCAGCCACTACGCCACTGGGGCTCAGCCCAGAATCATTATTTTTAAGAAAGATAATTTAGACATGTAAATTACATAAGTAAGCATTTATCCCAGGTGCTAAGAAATTGGTAAATAGACTAAAGAAACTATCGTTACTATCCGTACCAACTGCCTTTTCTACTCTTCATGCATCCAAATAGTTAAAATCTGAAAAGAGAAAAAACACTAGAAAAAAATCTGCAATTCTGATAGAAAGGCTAGATTTTTTCCAAACTGTCTAGCAGTTTGGGAATGCTGATGCTCTGGGAGAGATTTTCACAGAAGTGATAATAGAGTAGGGATCTCTCTGGGGCAACATACTTATAATTTAGAAGTACCCAGATCAGCAACTGGTATGCTTTTAAGTTTACGAGAATAATTAAGTCTGACTTTGCTGGAAACATTTTTATAAAATCAAGAATTAGTATCTCTGACTGCCAGTACTTGGAGTTAGTCTAGTTTTAATGTATCTCTGATGTATAAAATAAACTTTCTAGATCTGCCCTATTGGGTGGGGTGTGGGTGAAAGGATAAGGCAATTACTTAAATTACTTGACTCGATGAAATGCAAGTATCTTTTTGTAACCATCTGAAGAGACTTTTCTATTTTATTGTATTCTTCTAAGTGCGTGTGTGTGTGTGTGTGTGTGTGTGTGTGTGTGCAGTTAATTACCCCTTTGCTGCATTTACTCAATACTGAAGTGTTGCGGAGCTGGCCATCTAGCCTTGTAAGAAAAGTAAAGGGATGGAGACATGACTGTGAGGACTGATGAAGTTCTGGCTGAGATGTGGTATTTTTTAATAGTAAGGTTGGTCATGATGACTATCCTGAGTGGGTAGTGAGGGAGCATGCACAGTCCCAGTCTGCACCCTTCTCACAACACCTGGAGGTAGGTTCTATTCCTATACAGTAGATCATGTAACTGAAATGTTCAGGAGTAGAGTAACTTGACCATGGCCTCAGACCTAGCCTGGTCTACTTCAGAGCACATGCTACTGGTCACATGCATACCCCCAGTGAACTTGACCATTTAATTTAGCCATTTAATTCTTATTTATATAAATGACCTAAAACATTTTTTAATGCAAATACGTCTTCTTAGCTATTTTTTTTTTTTGTTGGTTTAAATATGTGTTCATGGGCGCTGAGCCCCGGTGGCGTAGTGGTTGAATGCAGGACTGTGGCCCACTGGCTTGACAGTTCAAATCCAGCAGCAGCTCTCCAGGAGCAAGGCTGGGCCTCCCACTCCCACCAGAGCATTGATGCTTCCCAAAAAGCACAATAAAACAAAAACAAAAAAATAAATATGTGTTCATATCCTCAATAGACTAGTCTTGATAGGTTTTTTTGGGGGGTGGGGGAGTGGCCATGCTATTTTCATAGTTTCTTGAAGAGGGAGACAGAACATGGGTCACAAATATGATTAGACGCACAGAATAAATGCCTTGTAATCTAATGAGTGGTAACTCAGTTGAACTGAGTTGGAACTCAGAACCAAATCCTGGAACTCCTTGCCGTGCCTACCTGCATCACCACCATCTGGCTGTTGGGTTAGGTGGTGACTCTTGTCTGAGATGAAAGCTGTCATCTGTATTTTTACAGTAATAGCCTTTTAAGTAAGCATTTCTGACTGTGTTGCACAGTGTTTCTTACTATCAGGAGTTTTGAGAGGAAAACTGAAAAAAATATCACCTAAAACTGGGACTCCCCAGGGTATTCGGTACTCCCAGTAGGCAGTGCTAGATGCTTTTACTTTCTTTTTCAGAGTGAGGGGAGATTTTTTTGTCACATTAAAGTATTTCTGAAAATACAGCAACTTTGTGTCTTGTTAAATTTCTTTCCGATGTTTTTGAACTCAGCGGAACTAAAATATATATATATATATGTGTGTGTGTGTGTGTGTGTGTGTGTATATATATATTCTGAATCATTGTTATCATTTCATCAGCTCAATCCTTATTAGACAAATTACATAGGTCTCCAATTTCGTTTCATGATTTTTCACTTTTTTTACTTGGTGTCATCTTTGGTTTTAATCCAGTGCTGATGTCCATGACATGTTGCCATTTGTCTTCCTGCAGATGACCCACATGTTCAGTATTCTGCAGTGAGCAGCTTTGTATTTCTGCGTTTCTTTGCTGTAGCCGTAGTATCACCTCATACTTTTCATTTGCGACCTCATCATCCAGTAAGTGTTTGTTCTTCTCAACGCTCGCTTTCATCTGTATTTTATTAAAGTGAACAAAAGATTAAATAGCAAGCTAATATCACTGAGCTTTGTTTACTTAAAAACCTAGTTTCAAATTAGCAATGCCCTTTTCCTTGACCATTTCAATCTATCTTGTAAAGCTGGAAGTTACCTTTTATTTTTTATTGTTGGCTTTATTAAAAGATCTTGTACAAGAGTGCCAAGATGCTCATAATTATTGCAACTTGTTCATGGGGGCAAAGGAGATTCAGCATATATTTCCCCACGTTGTTATGCATGGTAGGAGCCCCAGTGGTGGTGTGATTATGTGGGGGCTGCTAATTGCAAGATCAGCAGTTCAAAACTGCCAGCGGTTTGAAGGGAGAAAGATGGGACTTGCTACATTTGTAAAGAGTTCCTGTCTCAGAAGCTCAAAAGAAGCCAGTTGCACCCTGTCCTGTAAAGTTGGTATGAGTTGGTATCATCTCAGTGGCAGTCAATTTGTTTTTTTTGGTTTGGTTGTTCATGGTATTTTTGCAGATGCTGTAATTCAAGGCTTTAGGTTGTTAAATAGCTACAGGGTTTGTGTGTGTGTGTGTGTGTGTGTGTGTGTGTGTGTGTGAAAGAGAGGGAATAGAAATGAATTTCCAGATTATGTCAAAACAACTTAATTTTAAAGATTTACTTAAATCTTATGAAAATTTTAAGAAGCTCATTTCTAAACCTTTTCTTAGAATATAATTTGTTTGGTATCTCCATAGTTTACTTTTATTCTCTTAACATGAGAGTGTAAGCAAATGAGATTTAGGGGTTTTTTTGGTGGGGGGGGAGCATCACTGCCCTCTGGTGGGAGTGGGAGGCCTAGCCTTGCTCCTGGAGAGCTGCTGCTGGATTTGAACCGCCAAGCCAGTGGGCCGCAGTCCCGCACACAACCACTATTATGTCACTGGAGCTCAGCCTGATTTAGGGTTTTTTTTTTAAGCACATAATCTTACTGGGGTCCTGATAGCACTATGGGGTACATATTAGGCTGGCTGGTGGTCCAATGCCCCCCATCCACACTCCAGCAGAGAAAGTTAAAGCTGTCTGATAGAATTGGACATTCAAAGAAGATAACTGTGAGTCTACATTGACTCATTAACTATGGGTTTGGTTTTGGCTTATGATCTTTTGTTTTGAAACCCTACTATTCCTTTTCGCCTGCTTTTAAAGTCTAAATATTGCATGCTAAATTAACATTTCATTTTGCTGTGTTTGCTTCCTTCTCATAATGTTTTTGCTAACTTTGTTGTTGCTTCAAATAGTTACATTTGTATCTCGGTGCTTTCAATTGCAGGTTTACACAACAAAAAATAATAGAAAATATTTAATGTTTCCTTAAGACAAGGCATTATTCTAATTTGTTGTTGGGTACCAGTGAATTGATTCTAACTCAAAATGACGCTATTAGACAGAGTAGAACTGCCCTACCATAGTGTTGTCTAGTTTGATATTTACCAGGGCGGATCACCAAGTCATTTCTCTTCTGGAGATCATGGTAGGTTTTAACTGAGCACTTCACCACTATATCACTGGTTCTCTTTTTTTTTTTTTTCTAACTCCAAACCTAACCCAGCTCCATCACATTGATCCTTTTGCATAGCTGCTACTGAGGATTCAAATCTGTATGGGAGCAGCTAGCCATCTCTTTTTTCCCAAGGCCTGGCTGGTGGGTTTGAACCATCAACCTTGAGGTCAGCAGCTCAGCTCTTAGCTCCCTGTGCCACTCCAGTA
>PVJH01010379.1:0-43864 GCA_004026705.1 Nesogale talazaci
GAACATTATTTTAAAACGCTTATAAAGGCATCAGAGTACTGAGGTACAAGGAATGGAATTTGTAATAAATTTCTTTTGGTCTCAATCTAAATATTGTTAAAAGGTAGTTCTAAAGTAAAGGTTTCGGGCTGAGCCCGGGTGGTGTGAGTGGTTGAGTGCGGGATTGGGGCCCGCGGGCTTGGCGCTTCAAATCCAGCGGCAGCTCTCAGGAACAGCACTGGGTAGCTCCCACGACCACCAGAGGCAGTGATGCCCCCCCCACCCCGAAAAAAACAAAACCCAAACCAAAACAAAGTAAAGATTTCAAAACTAGCAAGATTTATCCTGATTTTTTTATGTGCATTTGCAAAATACTACTTGCAACTAAATCTCTTACCCTTAATAGCAACCTTAATAGTTAACCCCTTAATAGCAAGTACAAAATCTATTTTGGAGGTAAAAGACCCCCCTTTACCATCCGCCACCCCACATATACATACACTGCACACATATTGTCTTATCCAAAGAATGGATAAAGTTGAAACATTTATGAATTTTGGAAATACGGATGAAAAAGATAAGAGTTCATAGTTGATTAGCTATATAACAACTGAAAAATCCTGTAGTATACAACAGAGTTAAATATCCTTTGACATGTGTATATTTATACCAGTGCATTGTCTCTGAGGCCAAGGCATTACATATTGTTATTTCCATATGGGATTAAAGCAATAATCAATGTTCCCCACCAAAAAAGTTGAATACAAACATTGGAAAGCATCAGATTCTCAGGGATTTTCTAAGTCTTCTGTTTTACAATTGTGACTTTCCACTCCCACTCTCCAAGGCTAAATGAATAATTAAAAAAAATAAACTGAGGCTGAGCCCCGGTAGCATAGTGGTTGAGTGTGGGACTGCGGCCGACTGGCTTGGTGGTTCAAATCCAGCAGCAGTAAGGTTGGGCCTCCCACTCCTACCAGAGGGCAGTGATGCCTTAAAAAAAAATAAATTAATTAAATTAAATTTTAAAAAAAGAAAAAAAAATAAACTGATGGTGGGGGGAGTAGGCCAACTTCAAACATTTAAAATTTTATGTAGTTCTTAAAACATCTAATAATCACAAAGAATTGTCCAAATTGAAATGGGCTAAAACATTTCCTGTGTTTCCATTGGTTTTGTGGTTGAATTCACGTCAAGCAAACTAACAACTGCTTTTGCTTTGGGTGTAGGATATTTTTGACAGCGATTGGTACACCTCTCGGAATCTGATTGGGAGTGCTGACATCATTGTGATAAAATACAATGTAAACGACAAGTTCTCATTCCACGAAGTCAAGGATAATTATATTCCTGTGATAAAGAGAGCATTAAATTCTGTGCCGGTGATCATTGCTGCTGTTGGAACCAGACAGAATGGTGAGTTCTCTTATTATTTTTGTATTATATAATGAGATAGCAAGTACCATAGTAGTTACCAACACACTGGCTTATAAGGAGTGGCCTTAAAAGGCAAAGAAAGAAACAAAAAATAAAGAAGTGGATTCTTAGTAAATTCCTTTTGGTCCCAATCTAAATCTAAATATTGTTAGAATCTACTCCCAAAATAAAGATTTCAAAACTAGGAGGGTTTACTCAGAGTTTTTCCTAGAATTTTAAAACACCCTAGTTGCAAACAAATCTCTTACCATGTCAACCCTTTAATCTCTATTGGAGGCTTAATATCCCTTCTTCCCCTACACACATATACCTTACACACACTCGATCTTGTCCAAAGAGTGGATAAAGATGAGAGATATATGAATTTTGGAAATGTGAGTGAAATATATGGAATAGCAGTACTAAGTTTTTTAATGATGGTTCCAGATTTTTTTTTTTTTTACCCAAGAAGCAAGATGACTGGATTCAAATGTCAGCAGCCATTTCTCTATCATTGTCTATGCTAATAAAAAGAGTCTCTCAAACTTCTGTGATTCTGATGGATACAAACTTAATTGCTCTCCCACCGTGGTAGTGAATGGAGACAGGAATAATTGTGTTCTTTTGACATTTGAGAAGTGGAGGCCAGCACAGCCCTCTCTTTTGGTAATTTATTGATCTGTCCAAGTGGGAGGATACGGACAGTCCTTCCAGATGTACAGTCAGTAGTGAAGACACTAACCAGAGCAAGGTGTACTCCCTGACCGATGGGTTTATGAATGACTGATATGCAGATGATTCTAGAAAAAGACAGGGTTTCTGACTCCTACAAAGATTTACAGTCTGGGAAGCTCACAGGGCCAGTTCTCGGCTGGCCGTAGGGTTGGTAGGAGTCAACAGGGACTGTGTGGCAGTGGATCCAGTTTGTTTTGGTTGCAGATTAATATCAAATATCCCAGGGCTGACTCAAGATGCACTTGGCCATGGTGATGTTTTTCAGATCGCCTTAGTGGTTCTCACCCCACCAAAGCAGTCTTTAATGATTGTGGCTTTGTTGCTTTTTAATGGCGGTATGGAGTGAGGTCAAGTACATAAAGTTCATCCATCTTAGAAATCAACGTAAGGCATTTTCAGCTGTGGGGATACAGCCTTGCCAGGGTCACCCAGATCTAGATCTTGAGCATTTCCTGCCCCTCGCCAGCAAGTCATCCCCCACCCCCCAAAGCCACCACTATTCTGACTTGGAACAACATAGGTTATGTACATAGCACGTAGACTTTGGGGTCTGGCTGGTTTCCCATGGGCTCCAGCATTTGCAATTCGCCCATGCTGTCGAAAACCTGTAGTTGGTTCATCTTGCTGGGTAATATTCCATTGCATGAATGGGCTTCCTTAGTGTCATGTTCCTCTTGACAGGAGCTCTGGGTCATAGACTCGCTTATGCTTAGCCTTAATAGATGCAAGCAAAGTACCATGACTCCCCTTGGACCCTATCCTCTCAATATTTCCCCACATTCATTTTTTTACCCCAATAATTTTATTGGAGGCTCTTACTGCTCTTATAACATTCAATGCATCATTTGTATCAAGCATATTTGTACACATGTTGCCATATTCATTTCCAAATATTTTCTACTTGAGCCCTTGGTATAAACCCCTCTTCCCCCCTCATTTTTTTTTAATCATTTTATTGCCTCACCTTCATTTTATCTTGTCTACGATTCTAGACAGAGGCCTTTTTTCTTCTGGAGTCCACCTGACTTCCCATTCATTCTCCCATCCACTAGGGTCTGACTTCCACTTTCATAGTCACTCCAAGTGTGTGCTCAGTCATGTCGACAATTACATGCCCATTGCCCAGTTCAGTCCACTCGAGTACCGGTTCTTTCATTGAGCTGATTTAAACATACCTTCCCCCTTGCTTAATGAAGTGAGTCTCTCTCTCCTGGTTCCCCACTCCCTGTGCGCCACACATGATCTGGTGGTTTCCCAGGATTCCTCCCATCCTTGGGCTCCTTCTCTTCCTGCTCTTTACCTGAACCAGGGACCTTCCAGTCTGTTGTTGGCTTCTGTATTGTCTGTCGCTGCTGAAGGTCTAGTCAGCTTCTCTGCACCAGTCTCACTTTGATCTGGATTTTCCTAGACATCTTTTCCTGCCGAATTCCATGTCTGAATGAAGAATCCTAAAACTGCCCACCCATGCAAGCCAGGACCATATAGAGCTCGCCTTCTCTTCTATTCTCTGTGCTTAGTTGATTATGAGACACTTTTGATTTGCGTGTTAAAATAAATCTCAAACTTAGTACTCTGCCTTCCTCTCTATGGGATATCAGGTTTAGTTATTTAATTATCTATCGTAGCTTTATTTGATTTTCCAAAGGATCAGTTCTGTGGTTTCTATGAAGACTAAAACTTGTATCATTTAGGGGTGACATTTGTTAAAAAGAAAGCCCTAAAACAATTACAAGTATATATGTACACAAAAGTGTTTATTTAGACTATAAAAAGAAACACAACAAATTCCCTGAAACAATTGCAAGTATATATGTACACAAAAGTGTTTATTTAGACTATAAAAAGAAACACAACAAGTTAGAAATTTAAAGAAAATCCCTGTCAAATACCCACTTTCCAGAGTAGCATGATGTCTTTATTATATATCTATGCATGCTATTTCTTTAACTTTACTTCATATATTTTGGGAGCTGCTTACACTTTGAGGAACATTTCCTTTCTAATTTGAGTGCTCTTTGCATGTTTCTCTTTATCCACCTCCGCCTCTCCCCGCCCACCCCGCCCCCTGTGTTTTCTAGGATGTGGCAGATGGAGGAGGTCCCCGTGTAGGTATAAGTAGCATACCATCTTGAAATCGGAAGTGAATACATCCCTAGTGTGGTAACTCATGGTGTCAACACCCATGGACCTCCTCTGGCACCAAACCCTCAGTAATATGCATTATCACTTTAATTCCAGAATATAACCTGCCTAGCTATAATGACACATTGTCTAAACAAATATTTCTTAGATTTTAGAAATCCTAAAAATATCGCTGAATTTTGGAAAACTTTCCTACATTGAATCACATCATTTGCAACTGAGCGGAAGCCCTACTTAATACTTCACCTTATCTTCCTTTCTTGACTACCTCATTTCCTCCAAAATGTATGGCTAAATGTCTGCAAATCCTCATTGCCACAGCATTGTAGCTCAGACACCAGGAAATTGGACAGCATCGGTGACAGAAGCATTGATAGCGAGGAAAGCAATAGCACGTGCTTCTAGTGCATGCCTGCATGCCAGTGATACCACGAGGAGACTGCCATAACTGGTCAATCATGGCACCTCTGATTGGAGCACATTAGAAGCTTCAAAAAGCAAATGTGTGCAGCATTGGAGCCTTGTAAGCACTCGGATAGGAAAAAAAAATGTGATGATGTCTTTGTTGTGATAACTACCAAACTCAAACCGGACTAACTGCCAGTGCTGACTCCTAGTGGCCCTCTTGGACAGGGTACATCTGCCCCGGTGAGTTTCGGAGACTGCCAGTCTTGATGGCGGTAGAACGTTCCCTGGCTCTTCCAAGGAGCAGCTGGGGGCTCAACGTGCTGGCCTGTGTGACCATTACGCAACCAGCACTCCTATTGTAACTCCAGGGAGAGTTTTATTAGAAATAATACATTTCAGCTGAAACCCTGCTCCAAAATGTTACAGAGAGTAATTTTGGTATCACCCACATTGTCAGTACCACCTGTGCAACGCATATGCCACTCTCCTAGGGGCACCACTGTCCCTGCAGCCTTCACCTTATCTGCATAAATCTTCATATTTATCTTAAATCCTTACCTTTCCTGTGAAATCATTCACTGGGCTCTCAGGAACAGGTAATCTCCTCTTCCCTGTCTCCATGGTGACTCTGTACATCTTTATTACAATACCTTCCTTGTTAGGATTGCTGGCAGTCATGCCTGTCTTGTCTTATCTCTGTGGCTATATCCCTCCTGTGCCATGGGTGGTGGGTACTGAAGTCAGCATCAGCTCCGTGAGTGATCAAATGGTTTTATAAATGATTTACAGACGTGAGAGACTCAATTTCACAAGCGAGATGAAATGACTGTCCAGTATACAGTGTGGTTTCCAAGCAATCACAAAGCTAAGCCTGATGATTCAAGTCAAGGGCACTTATTGCCAGTCCCCCTGCCCCCAAATGCAGGTCACCATGCTGGAGGTTTTCATTTTAACTGCCTCCTCGAATTCACTTTCTAATTCACTCCACATCAGCCTCACCTCTCTCCGCTGTCACAGTTGGCTGTGTGTGCCTTCTAGATCACACTTGGCTCTTCATCAGTTTGAGTGTTTTATAAAATATGGAATCTGACTATAAAGGAGAACACCCCCCCCACACACACACACACATTTTTTAGAATATGCTTAGAATTTCTTAGGCTACATTCATTGCCTCAAGTTCCTAAAATTGTGAATCATTTCGTGTCTTCTTAAAGTGCTGATAGAGCCTAGCACCGTACTAGCACAAGAGTACATGAAAAGGACTTCTAATATGATTCTAAACATTATGCACATTCTAAAAATAAGGACTCCACAAACCCTCAAAGCAATTACTTTGAAGGAAATGCCGTTTGTTTGAATTCCAGAGTTCCATTTTTTGTTGTTGTTGTTGTTGTTGTTTTTCTAAGGAGATATCTCATTATACGACTGTGAAAGATAGCATGGTAGCAAAAAGATGGCTGCAAGTGTAGGAATGACCCCCACAGTCACTGCGACCTTGAGACACAGCGATCAAGGATGGGCTGCTGTTGAAGACTCGCCATGTAAGGCATGGGTATGTCCGCTGAATGTGCCTGATGAAAGACTCAAAGTACAGCGATGTGATTTGGAAATGTTTTGTTGGCTCTCACGCTGTGTGTTAGACTTTTTTCTTGGAATTTTAGATCCTGTAGTTGACTCGTGTGGAAGACTATGGGGATGGTTCAGAATAGAGCCCCCAATAGCTCATGATGGACGGAGATGCGCCACGAAGGGAGTCTTGCAGGCAAGGATGCTTTAGAGTCCGTATACCAGTCTGCTCCGTGGCTGTTAATTCCAGGTGCTGCTCTGAGAAGGACGAGGCAGTCTTCCTTGTGAGCAAGAAGAGACGTCTGCTGTTTGCAGTGATAACTGCAGAAGGAGCCTCTCCCAAGGGCAGTGGAGCTTGGACGGTGCTTCCAGCCATGGGTCATGCCCCGAGAGCCTGACTCAGCAGGCTTGAACCTCAAATTAGTTGTGTTTTCCCCTCAAACCACGATTATGTATGGTTTTCACATTATTCCCATTATGCTCACGTAGCTTTTCGCTGGCAACCCTGCAGACTTTGACAAACTTTCATCCAGAAATACAGTTTACGAGGATGATCTGCCTGCCCACCCCATTCCATCAGCATAAGGAGAGCTTTGTAAACAGAAGGGTGCCTTTGTCTTCAGATTTTCTTTCTGAGGTCAAAGGCACCATTTATGAAGTCCTTGTAAAGAATGCGGAATGCCAGCCTGTTGCTTTTCCGAGATAGGCTAAATTCTTTGTGAACCCTTTATTTGCTCCAATCTCAAGAGGATGATGTGAAGAACAAAAATTCAAATTGGACTTTATGGCATAATGTAAGGCCCTCAGCATTTGGCTTCAGTATTTGTTCACTGAAACCTCATTTCTCTCTTGCCTGTTGATGTCGCAGTTCTGCTCTTGTTTCTCTAACTCACAATGGAACTTGGACAAATTGCTTCAGCGCTCCAGCTTCAGTTTCTCCCCTGGGAAAATAGCACAAGGTTTCTAAGCTCTAACATGCTTTGTATGAAGCCAGAATTATGCAAGTTGTGCTTGTGCACACACACACACATATTTTACACACATAGTATGCGGATGCACAAAATGTCTTTCATGTATAACCAATGTGTACGTCTGTGAGCTCTGTCTGTATACAGTTGACTGGTAGAAAACTTGTGGGAAGCTCTCCAGATGCTCCTTCAAGTCCGCTGTGTCTGCCCCCACTGTGACGGACTTGTTGACTGCTGACTGCTCAGAGCTGACTGAAAAGCCCTTTGTGGATGGAAGTTGCCTTGCTCAAGGGTATGCCCTCTTCATGCAATTACTGGTCACTTTAGGAGTACAAAGACTCGGCCTTCTTTCCCCACATGGAGAACCTTGTTTACATGGCCATCCAGGCGCTGAAGTATCCTGCAAGACTGACCGAGGTCATTGTTGCAGCTGCATTGCGACTCAGCTTTTTAAACCCTGCCCATTCCCATATCTGTCACCCCTGAGAAGAACTCTTCCTGAGGTCATCTCCCCTCCCTCTCTAGCCACCCCACCCACAGTCACTCTCAGAGTCTCATTTCCTAGGATGCCATCTACAGCTGCATGCACTTCTCTTTTAGGGGCACGTAGCACCCTCTTCTTCTTCTTTGTTTTTTGGCTCCCTCTTCTTTTAACTGCTTTTTGGTGCACATTTAGCACGGGGGCCATAAAAAACAGGAGCCCCAACAAGCAAAACAAAGAGCTGAACACACATTTTTTTTGCTTGGTGAGAGAATGTTCTTAGGTTGAGCTCATTGAAGCTGACTGAGATAAAGAAGAATGTGGCATCAAGTGCGCAGGAGGGCTTATTAGCAACCCGTGGTGTGCAGGTGACGCAGCCTTGGTTGCTGAAAGTGAGGAGGGCTCAAAGAGCAGGGATTGTGACCTTCAGTGGGGTTACGACTCAGTGTAAAGAAGACCAGCCTTCCACAGCGGGGCCAATTGGTGACATCATAGTAAATGGGGTAAAAAGTCACGTTGCCAAGGACTTTGTCGTGTTTGAGTCCATGATCAATGTTCATGGCAGCAGCAGTGAAGAGATCAAAAGGTGAGCTGCATTAGGTCAATCTGCTGCACTCGACCTCGTTAGAGTGCTGAAAAGCAAGAAGGTTGCTCTGAGGACTTAAGTGTGCCTGACCCAAGTGATGGTCTTTTCCATTGCCTCTTCTCTATGTGTAAGTGGGATTAAGTAAGGCTCACTGAAGAAGAATCGAAGCACTTTCATTATGGTGTTGGAGAAGAATAGTGAAGTACTACGGTCAGCTAAAAGCATAAACTGATTTGTCTTGGAGGAAGTATGACCCCAGTGCTCTTTAGAGGCAAGGGTGGCAAGACTTTGTCTTACAGGCTTTGCATGGATTGTCAGGGGAGGCCAGTCCCTGAAGAAGGACAGTATGTTTGGTAAAGTGGAGGGGCCTAAAAGGGAGGAAGGCCCTCAACGAGGTGGATTGACATCCTGGCTAAGCAGTGGGTTCAGGCAGAAGAACAATCGCAAGGATAGTATCGAACCAGGCAGGGTTTGGTTCTGTGGTGGATGGTTGCTCTGGGTCAGTACCAACCCTGTATGTACCAGCAGTACCAGCACCTACCTACAACAGTAAGCCTAGACATAGAAATGAGGCAGTTCCAATTCTGAGTTAAATTCTCTTTATTCCTCCTGTTTAAAAAAAGATCATGAAAAGGATAAGGAGACTGAATCTGGTCTCTTCATCTGCAGAGTCTAAATTATTGGTTTAATAACTTAAATGGCTAGGTTCATGAGAATGTCCTTTATATGAAATTTATGAAGAGAGTGGCAACTTGCAGTCTTGAGCACCCCAGCAAATTGAGGATTCTATTCAGACTCGGAGAATATGTTGTTGATGTTGTTGTTATTGTTAGGTACCATTAAGTTGACCCTGACCCAAAGCAACCCTGTGTACAACAGAACAGAATATAGCATAAGCTGCTTCCATGAGCATTGATTGTAGATCCAGGAAAGACAAAATCCTTAACAACTTGAACTTTAAAAAAAAATCTGAACATCTTCTCCATTTATCATGATGTTGCTTTTCGGTCCAGTTGTGGGGATTTGGGTCTTCCTGACATTGACTTGTAGTCCATCCTGAGGGCTGCAATCTGGGGTCTTCATCAGCGAGTGTTTCAGTTCCGCCTCACTTTCAGCAAGCAAAGTTGTGTCATTAACAACCTGAAGTATGTTAATAAGCCTTCCTCCAATCTTGATGCCATAACCTTCGTCATATAATTCAGCTTCTCTGGCGAATCGTGTCGCTCACTCTTCCCCAGGTTCCATGTGCGTCATTCAGCTGTTTGCTTTGTATTCTTGCCCACTCGCTGAGAATGAATGCTCAGAATGTCAAAGAAGTAAGCAGCCATCATTACTGGCTTGTTGTTCTCTAGTCACTCTGCGAATGTTGATGTTGTGCATCCACCAATTTTTAATGCTTTTGATCTTCTAGAAGGCGATTTGTTCTTCTTACAGGTGAGGCTCATTTAATTGACCTTCGCGTTATCGTGGACAGTTTTGATTCAGAGTTTGTAGATGGTAGATTTACCAAAGAAACTCGTACAGAGATTCTGATGAAAGAAGCCAAACTCCCTGTCATGGAGTCGGTTCGGACTCACAGTGACCCTCCAGGAGAGGGAGGGTCGATCTGCCATTGGGAGTATCCGAGACTGTGGCACTTTATGGGAGTAGAAAGCCTCATATTTCTCCCGAGGATCGACAGTAGTTTTGAACTCCTGACCTCAAGGTTAGCAGCCCAGTTCATCACTAGTAGACCACCAGGGCTCCAGTTCTTAGTTTGTGATTCGGTGCTCACTTTGTGTATATGTTCTCCTTCCTGTGTAACTTTAAGCTCTTTTATTATTCAAATCCCTTCTCTCAGAAGAATTGCCTTGCACATGCCCGCTCTGTACCTCCGACCGCGGGAGCTGTGTCAGCACCACGGAAGGGATCCAACTGGCCAAAGAGCTGGGGGCCACCTACCTCGAACTGCACAGCCTGGAGGACTTCTACATAGGGAAGTATTTTGGAGGAGTGGTAAGTGGAAAACCTTGGGACATAAATTCAAGAGGTTGGCGAAAGAGCTAGTTTATGGAACCTTAATGAGCGACTTCCCTTAGTGTGACTTAATGAGTGTTACTTAAGAAACAAGGTAAGAGTATGTAGAAACGGCTGAAGGAGCCTCAGTGTTAACAGTGGTTCAGAACTCAGCTGCTGGTCATAAAAGGTTGGTGATTTGAATCCATCAACACCCCCCTCCCCCCAACACACACACAAGAAAAAGATGTGGCCTTCTGCTTCCCTAAAGCTTATTGCTGTGGAAACCTGCTGGGCCAGGTCCCCTCTGTCCTATAAGGTTTCTGGGACTCAGTGTCAGCACTGTTTGTTAGAAAAGGCTTTGTGAGGATAGAATTAAAATTCCATTTTTCTCTTCAACCATTTTACGTGTCTTAATGTGATGTTCAGTAATTTTGTTCCATGTGGTGATGCAGTGGTTTACATGCCAGATGCATGTTTCCATACTCCAAGCTGGGATGTCTCTCTTCATCCTCATCACTGTTACTCTGAAAGAGTCCGACAGCTCACACAGTGAGCCCAGAAAGGTCTCCTCTCCCATTGTCTGGTGAAAAGAAGGATATTTTTGGGTTTTGTTGTGTTTTTTTTTTGGCATCACTGCCCTCTAGTGGGAGTGGGAGGCCCAGCCTTACTTCTGGAGAGCTGCTGCTGGATTTGAACCACCAACCCAGTGGGCCGCAGTCCCGCACTCAACCATTATGCCACCGGTGCTCACCCCAAGGAGGATATTTCTTTCTGGTTGTATGTTTCAGTGAAATTTTCTATCTTCTGATCTTGTGGTGGGTTAAAGATATCGTGAGAAACTATTAGTAAAGTTGCTTCTTGTCGGGTCGGCAGAGAAGGAGTCAGGATCTCCCTGCTGGGCTGCAGGGACATGAAATGGACCCTGCACGCCTTGTGAAGGGCCTGTCAGCCCTCAGTGGGTGCCCTGAGATATCTGGATAGCAAAGTCCTTGAGGAGATGAGGGAGTTGCATCATTTAAGCATTTTCTGATTTTGCAACTACCTTTGTAACCCTCCAAATGGTAACTCTTCTCAACAGGTCTCTGTTTGATCCAAGGAAAGCCTCCCACACGGAGGAAAACCTTGGAATCGCTCCCGTATCTGTTCTGCTGTCTTACTCTAACAAAACGTTCCTTCCGCCACAGCTTACCCATAAGCTTATCCACTGATTCGGCCATCCCACGACTGTACCTTCACGGAAGCAGACTTTCCTCAATTGTGTAGACTATTCATTATGAAAATTCATGACCGAATACATTGAAACACTGATGTTTCCACAGAGGACAGGTGGATGTCCGAAGTTACTCAAGGGAGTGAAGTAAATACAATGTACATAAAAACTCAACCCATGTTGATACAATGTTGATACCTAGTAATCCAGTAGGACAGGATGGAGCCACCCCAGCGGGTTTGCCCGTGATCTTTACGGAAGCAGATTGACCGCCACTGCTCTCCCCACAGAGTGGATGGTGCCTTCCAACCGTGGACCTTCCGATGAGCAGCTTTGTGCTTAACCACGGTGCCACCACATCATTTATACTATGTGAACTAGTGTCATTCCCTCAGCAATGTAAAAGAAGCCTTCGTAATAAAACATGCTGGAAGCTAGGCCTGCAATATTCGCATGATCCATGACAGGGACACATGTTTGCTTTATTTCTATAGTGACACAGTGAGTGGAATGAGGAAGAAGGAACAAATCTAATTTTTTGTCAAAAAATTATAGTGAATTCCTCCATTGGTCTAAGAATCGTCCGTTCCTAGGAGGCAGCCAGGGGTGTTGAGTGAAGGAAAAGAAAATATACAAGAAAGGGGAAACCCGCACCAAATGATCAACGCCCAGGAAGACCTTTAGGGCAAGGCCAGTGGTAAAGGCATGAAAGGTCCATACTGTCACATACACGCAGTCCATGCACGGTTGAACGGTGCGGGAAGGCAAGCGGGACCCCATCCTTGGATCTGGGTGTAGTTCGGGCAGAACGTGAATAGGTGCTGACATGTGCTGCAACTTTTGGTCCCTCTCACCTGGAGTAAAGAATGATACCGGGCAGCTAGATCATGGAAAACAAGGAGGGGGTGGGGGGTGGAGGGGCAGGGGTGGTGTGGAGGGGGAGGACGTCGTTACTTTGTGAGGATTGCACTCAGTGTCACCCAACAAAGCGTTCAGGAATCGTTGAATGGAAAACCCCTTTGCTCTGGACATTTTCACCCAAAACACAGTAAGACATTAAAAAACATAACCACATTTTCCCCTCACATGTGTTTGACTTGATGGCTGGTGGACCTGAGTTGACCTGGCAGCTGTGGGCTTTCCGGGAGAACTCCCATGTCCATGCCTCATTGTTATGCATCAAATGCTTGCTTCTCTTGGAGGTGCGGGAGAATCTGACATTGCTCATAAGTCCCCTGTAGAGTTCGGAGCAAAATGAGTATGGGTGTCATTTGTTCAGAGGAGAGGAAGGGGCTGGTTCCTTTGGGGGCCTTAGGTCTCTTTGTTTTGGTTTTAAATTCCTAAACCTGAAACACACAGGTTCACAGTTCCCAGCTTCCAGACGCCGACAAAAGGTGTGAGAGCCAGAACTAGACGGGATGACCTTGTTTTTGTAGGTCTCACAAGTTCCTTGCTTTGACAGGTTGCAGTCTGACTAGTTTTCTATGGCTCCTTTTAGGGCAGTGGTTCTCAACTTTCCTAATGCCACGGCCCTGTCATACAGATCCTCATATTGTAGTGACCTCCCCTGCCCCCAAACATAAAGTTGTTTTCATTGCTACTTCATAACTGTAATTTTGCTACTGTTATGACTCAGGTGACCCCTTGAAAAGGTTGTTTGACCCCCAAAGGGGTCATGACCCACAGGTTGAGAACTCTGTTTTAGGGTTGTTTTTTTTTTGTTGTTCCTTTTCCAATGGATTTCCGCTTTACAGAGGTTCCCACCTTTCATGGATTTTACTCTAGCCCGTTTTCTTCCCTCTCCCTTCCCACTGTGAGAGTGCATTCATTTTGGTTTTGTGTTGTTCCTAAAGCCTGCGATTGCACCCAGGGGTCAGGTGTGATGAGGACTGCGGTGAAGGATGGGACAAAATGTCATCACTTGTTTTTTCCTCAGCTCATATTTTAATGGTGCTCCTTTAAAGGGCTCTTTCTAGGCGCTTGAACGACAAAGTAGTATCGAGATCTTGGGAAATGGTGACACTGGAAGAATTGTGGAGAGGAGTGATCTGTGAGAATGGAAAGCTGGCATTCGGGGGTCAGGGCTGGATGAAGAGCCATGCAGCTTGAGACCTGGGCAGGAGAGCATCGGCTCTGTCGTTGGGCTGGAAAGAGTCCCATCTGGTCGCCCTCCAGAGTGCCTTCTCCCCATAGCACTTAAACCCAAGGGACGCAGGGGAGCTTCAAAATCTGTCTCTTCCCACAGATTTCTGAAGTGCTCTTTTAGAAGGAAGCTGGTTGGTTGGACTGGACAAAGCAGTGAAAAAATGACGAACCCAGGGCTTCCAAGTCACAGCTCAGGCATCATCTACAAGACCTGAACGTTGACACTTGTACTTGGAAGATAAACCCAATTTCTTACAGTAAACGCAAATCATGGCAGAAACAAACCCAGAATCCCGGCATAAGAATGGCTTGGTTATAAATTATAACACAGAATGAATCCCTCACTTTAATGATGTCAGAAACCACTGCGAAGGCAAGTGTTAGGAAGAAATGAAATCCTGAAACCTGAGTGAAGACATGTGGACCATTAATTCTATGGGGGCATAGATTCTATCGAATCGTTTTTTTGCCAAGAGAGCCAGTCCTCTAACTTCCATCTGAGGTGATTCTCCAATTCTGTCATCTAGGCCACCCTCCCCAGAAAAAACAAACAAACCATCATTCCTTCTTGATCAGATCAGTCCAGCTGTTGCTGAAGAGTCTTTGCCCGGGACAGCTCCTGAGATGAGGTCTGCCAAGCCTATGCTAGACGTTTCCAGGACCCGCTTTCACCACCGCTTTGTTTCTAGCTCTATACCCAGCCTTGAAACAGGGTCAGCCCCTGAGACACCATGGTGAAGGGGACTCCTGAGCACCTGTATGCTCATTTTGTTTGGAGGATGTACAACTCTATGCTGATTCATCTGATGCGGCTCATGATTTGGCTGAATAGTTACGTATTTGGAAGGAACAAGATTAGTGACAAGAAGGTTTGAGGAAAGGGGGGCGGATTGTAAACCTTTGCGTATAGGCTAAACAGATGTAGATATTTGTGTCTCATATGAGTGCTCCCCAGAGGTTGACTTAGAGACGGGTTGTAACAACTGTATAGATAGGATGGCACCCTCTGTGGAAACCAGCCAGCCTCTTTCCCCAACCACTCCTGTTACTGCCCAGTGGGCCCATGGTGGCTAGGATAGAGATTATTATGCATGGATCCAGCAACATGCACTTAGACGCTCTAAGGCTGACATCACTACAATCACTATTGAGTGCCAAGCAGAGCCGCAGAGGTCATCACGAAGTGATAGGGGACTGTTTCTCGGGGAGTTCAGCCAGCAACCTGAAGGTACAGGTGGATTTCTTTGGAAGAGTTTGATCCTGGAAAAGCTACTGTTCCATTCTCAGTGGGCAAGACACAGTAGATATGAATCTGCCCTCTCTGCATGCAGTCTTCTGTCAAGACTACCATCTATGGACTTACAGAATACCTTATCCACTGTCTTGGTATCCCACGCAGCGTTGCCTAAGATCAAGGAACTCAAAACAAATGAAGTGTGGTCACGAGTCCCTGCTTTTCGAATCCACTGATCTCACTCACCATATTTGCTGTTGTCCTGAAGTAACAGTGTGACAGCTGGTGGAATGCCCTGGTGAAGACAGTCGCTGCCTCAGCTAGGTAGCAGCACGTGGTGGGGGCCTGAGGGCGGGGGGGGGGCGGGGGGAGTGTTTCTCCAATAGGCTAACTGTGCTCTCAACCAGTGCCCAGTAAATGTGCCTTTTCTTCCATCGCCAGGATGCACGGGGCAGGAACCAAATGATGGAAATGAAAGAGGCTTCATTCACTATTCCTCCTAGTGACCCAGCTGGAAGTTTTTGGCTCCCTGATCCTGCAGCCGTATGCATTTTGAGTCTCTTAGTTCCAAAGAGAGGAGTCCTCTTTCCTGGGGACCTGACATTGATTTAATTATGCTGGAAGTTCATAACACCCCTCAGGTCACTTGGACTCCTCAGGAGTCTGGATCAACAGAAAAATAAGGGAGTTATTTTATTGGATGGTGTGAAGGACCCTGCTGACCAAAGGGAAGTCGATTTGTGTTACAGAAGAAGGAAAAGAAAATGTCCAAAATTCAGGAGAGTCCTGAGGACTTCTCTGTGATAAAACTATAGCAACTCAATTCAAGCATGAATACTAATGATCCAACCCTTTCAGGAATGAAGATTTGGGTTACTCCTGGGGACAGAGTCATGGCCATTTGAGGTGCTTGCTGAGGGCAAAAGGAATACAGATGGTGGAAGAAAATCTTTCTAAATACCAGCTACTACTGCATGGCCAGTTATAGTACTGAGGACTATAATCTATTTTTTATTATTCTTGTTTTGATTTACATTGTATGTGTCTATATATGAGGAAAGAATCAAAATATTGTAGAAAAATTCCATTGTCTTTTATTTTTCTATGAACTTTTGAAGGCCCCCCCACCGTGTGTGTGTGTGTACATATATATACTTTCTTTTCTTCCCTCCCAATGTAAGTTGTCACTGAGGCTAGTCCCATCTTGGCCGTTCTCATGTTCGCTATACAATGCTAGGAATAAGTATAACTTCATAATTGTCTTTGCTTAGAGATCATGTATAGTTCAAGGAGATGTACACATGTACCATGGGTGGACTGTAATGGTTATTGCTCTGTGCCCACTTGGCAAGGTCACGGCCCTCGGTGGTTTGACAGACACTAGGTAATAATCACATAATAATCATACTCCTCGCTTTGATTCTTGGGAGTGAGCCAGCAGCCTGGCTTCTGTTGGTTTGGGATTCATCAGCCCCTGCAACCACAGGTGTCAGGAGAAGCCTGGATCTGGCCAGAATGGGCCTCGCAGTGCAGACCTGGGGCCACAAATGGACCCACAGATGGAGTTTTTATTCATTTGTCAAACCAAAGACAGACCTGAAAGTGTTCTGCTCAGAAGTTAGAGCACACGTGACGTTGCCCAGTTGACATGAGAATCTGTAGACCAGGACCCCACCGCTCCTCTGTCAGTCTGTGGTCCTGTGAGCGAAGGCGTGTTGCCGTGAGGCTGGTATTACAAATTCTGACAGGACAAAGCTTCCAGATGAGAGAGACTAGGAAGAAAGATTGACAGCCCACTGGTGAGACCCTCGCCCCTGCAGACCTCACGAATACCACTCAAGCGTCGTCTGATGTGCTCAAGTTGAAGTTGCAAGTCACCCGCAGCCTGCCTGGGGACAGTGGGTTGGCACCATGGCGGAAACAGTGGGCTGAAACCTCACGACAGCTGTGAGGACTGTGCTGGTTCTGCTGCACGTACAGGGTTGTTGTGGGTCGGAACTGACTTCATGGCTCCCGACACCAACAGATAGGGAGCCAGAGCGCTGTCTGCAGGGAATGACTCCTCCACTGATTGAGAAGATGACTGAGAGGCACACCGTGGATTGCTTATTAATGTGTTAACAGCGTACACTACGTACCACTGCTTTTGATAAGATGAAAGCATTAAATACATAGATCTTCACATTCCACTAGACACAGGACCGTGTAATAAAATACTTGCTGGAACAATTGTAGGTTTACATAAACTGTAAAAGGTCTGTTGCTGCTTGCATGTAGAGAACACTGATCTTAAAAACAGTTGGCACTGGTGGTTTGGCACATAAATAATCATGAGATATGATTTTGTTGGTGCTTTAATTAGAATTTTTTCCCCCATGCTTTAGTTGGAGTATTTTATGATCCAAGCCTTAAATCAGAAGACAAGTGAAAAGATGAAGAAAAGAAAAATGAGCAGCTCATTTCATGGAATTAGACCACCTCAGCTTGAACAACCAGGTGTGTTGATAGCCAGTGTCCAGGCATTCAATTTATATGGATATTTTTGCTTATTAATGAGTTAATTTGACTGTATTAAAATAATAAATAATATCCTTATTCTTAGAAGAGAAATGTAAAGTAAGCAAAAGTAAAGTTACCAGATGGGTAAAGCTTATTTTTAAGTGCCTGAGTAATGTGTATGTGTCTGTTCTTAGAGAAGGCAATTCTGCTAATCCTTGCAGACCCTAAATAGAGGGTACAGGGGTACTCACTGTGTCATCTTTCACCTTTTTTGGGGGGCATCACTGCCCTCTGGTGGTGGGAGTAAGAGACCCTCCCTTGCTGCTGGATTTGAACCTCCCACCCAGTGGGCCGTAGTCTCACGCACAACCGCTACACCACCAGGGCTCAGCCTCACCTTTCTTTTAATATCTGGAGATTTTGAGAAGTCACTGAATCCTAATTAGCTTAACCTTCCATTCCCTCTTCTGGACGAGTTGGGAGAGAGGTGCCAACTGCAGATGTGCGGTCCTTTTCTTTTTGATTCACTCAGTCATAGGTTTGGATATTTAGCCAGGATGATGACGGCTAAACAGCAGGATTTGGAGGAATGTTTTATTTTAAAAGGAAAATGAGAAAGCCACTGCCGTCAGGCCAATTTTGACTCGTGGCCTTGTAAGGCAGAGTAGAACTGCCCCTGTTGAGTTCCGGAGGTGGTACTCTTTATAGAAGCCAATTGCCCTTTCTCCTTCTGAGCAACGGAGAGGTTCAAATCCCTCACCTTTCCGTTAGCAGCTGAGCACCTAACTATCAGGCCACCAACACACTGTTGTTTTTAAAACTGAAATCCTCTGGCCTGAGTTAATTCAGATTCCCCACAGCTCCAGCGCAGGACAGCGCAGAACCACGCTGTAGTGTCTGGGAGGCTGTAAGACTTTTGGGGAAGTAGACAGCCTCATCTCTCTTCAGCAGAGTGGCCGGTAGGTTCGAACGGTCAACGTTTTGGTTAGCAGCTCAGCACGGACCCTATTTTCTCACCAGGATGCCCTTTATTTAAAAAATCAATCACCAACTGTCACTGTGCCCACTCTGACCCCTGGTGCGCCTCTGCAGAGTCTCAGAGATCGTGCATCTTTGTGGAAGCAGAGTCTGAACGTCTGTCCTGGCGGTTGGTGCTCTAGCATCCATTATGCCATCGGGGCTTCTTGAGGATTGATCTTATATTGCTCTCTCTGTTATTGGCCACACGCGCTGGTGTTTAGTGGTGATGCATGGGGCCGCTATCTGCAGGATCGATAGTTCAAAACTACTCGCCACTCCTTGGGCAAAAGACCGGGCCCTCTGCTTCTTTAAACCCTTACCGTCTCTGAAGCGCACAGGGGCAGCTGGAGCCTGTCCTAATGGGTAGCCCTTGACTCGATTTCAGTGAGTTTGTTACATAATTGTTAGGTTTCCTATTTGCACTGTGAGTAGTACAGTTGCATAAATATTTGCACCATCAGTAGTGAAGTTGCATAAATTTATACACATTTAAGTATGTGTCTGTGCTGTGAAATTCTATAATAGAAAAATACATTTAAATTTTGTTTGTTACTAGGTTAAGTTATGCAAAGTTGCTGCTTTTAATGGTGGACATTTTGCCATTTCATTTGGTTCAACCTACTATTTCGTTGTCCTTAAAGAAGAGCTGAAGTCATAGACCTAAATAGAAGTGTAAATTTTTTTCTTTATTTTTTTTAAACAACAGAAAAGATGCCCGTCCTAAAGGCTGAAGCATCACACTATAACGCCGATTTAAATAACTTGCTCTTCTGCTGCCAGTGTGTCGACGTGGTGTTTTACAACCCTGACTTAAGGGAAGTCGTCGAGGCCCATAAGATCGTTCTGTGCGCTGTGAGCCATGTTTTCATGCTGCTTTTCAACGTGAAGAGTCCCAACGACATCCAGGATCCCAGTATTATCCGCACTGCCCAGGACCTCTTTGCCATAAACCGAGAGCTTCCCCTCCCAGGTGCTAGCCAGGAGTCCTCCGGCAACCCGCCGCTGCGTGTCATCGTGAAAGATGTCCTCTTCTGCTCCTGCCTGTCAGACATCCTGCGCTTCATTTACTCAGGTACTTGTCCAAAGGTTCTGGGGACTTCCACTGCCTTAGGCTTTTGAAGTGCAGTGTGCCTGTGTGGTCCTCGGGAGGGCTTAGCGTGTTTTACTCTCGGTCTTCTTCGTACCATCCAAGAGAAGGCTTGCACGGACAACCGATATCAGAAACCCTGCCAAGCTTGCTGCCTTTCTTGCAAATTGATTTGCCTTCCTGATAAATCTACTTGTGAAAACCATAATTACTGACTGGGGCTGTTAAGAGTTTAAGTGCCCTAAGTAGTAAAACACAAGGTTCTACTGTCCAATTTAACGTTCAAGAAATACACATTTCAGGGCTGAGCCCCGGTGGCATAGTGGTTGTGCACGGGACTGCGGCCCACTGGGACAGAGGTTCAATTCCAGCAGTGGGGCTGGGCCTCCTACTCCCACCACCGGAGAGCAGTGATGCCCAAACAAAAAATAAAATAAAATAAAATAAAATTAGGAACAGAAGAACTTATAAAGGTTTGTGAATACAGACAATAACTCTCATGTAGATAGGATAGTTTTTACACAGCCTTCAGTTGAAATGATTGATGTTAGTCATCCCCGGTCCCCCTTGAATTCCTTTGAAAAGTACAGTAGCTGTAGGTAAAATTACCTGTTTGTACACACGCACACACATACATGCACACACATTTATGTAGAATATGGAGATAGTTCTTAAATTCCATGTTCAGTGACTCTTGGCTAGGAAAATTGATAGCCATTCACATAGCACCTACCTAGTACTGGCCTTCCATGGGGCCAGTTCTCAGGTGAATTAATGAGTAGGCTCTCGTAGCTTTGAACCATTCTATGAAAAGAGCCAAGGAGGTAAAGTCTTTGTTAGTACTGCACATTTTAATATTTAAATATATATTTATTGGGGGGGGGGAATCACTGCCCTGGTGGTGGGAGTAGGAGGCTCAGCCTTTGCTCCAGTGAGCTGGAATTGAACCTCCATCCCAGTGGGCCACAGTCCCGTGTACAACCACTATGCCACCGGGGCTCAGCCCTAAATATTTGTTTTAAAAAGGTTTATTATTAATTGGGAGTTCGTATATAAATCATGCCATGCCATAGTTTAGTCATGTCAAACAGAGTTGTCCAATTGCTACCAGTTTCCAAACATCTTTTTCCTTTGGAACTCCTTGGCATTGTCTGTCTTTACTACCCCCTCCCCCTGTAACACCCACAACCCACCCCCCAACCCTGATTTTCCTTGCTGTCCCTATAGGTTCACCAGCCCTTAGTTTCATGTTTAAATATTTTAAAATATTTATAATTTAATAATGTTTAATCTTGAAACTGACAACTCAGGATTTAAAACTAATATTGAGGAACCAAAATGCTTAACTGTGAAAATAGGAAAAATTGCTTTAATGATGCACTTAAGGAATCATAAAGGAGAGTGCTTAGATTCTCTTTTCAATATTTTCCTGTTGAAAATATATCTGAGTCTTCATCAGTGAGCGTGTTTCTTCTAAATCCGAGTGGAGGAACACCCGATGTCCGGGAAAGCCCCCGCAGGTGGGCACGTGTCCTGCCCATCCCAGCCTACCCCCCATGCCCAGCCCCAGACAAATAAAGCTCCTCATGTCAGCAAAAAAAAAAAAAAAAGAAAATATATCTGAGTCAACGAGTTTCCCCCTAATGTCCATTGAGTACTTTCCAAGGCAGGTGAAGCCATCAAAGTCGATGATAGTCTGTTTAACTTTGTAGCAATTAAAGAGCCCGATGCAGTGCTAGTCACTGAGCCTGCATAACTTCCTCCTAGGGAGTGGTTTCTGCCTAACTTGCAGGATTAGTCCATGCAGGTGGAAAGGAAATATAGGAGGATGGGAGAAAAGGGCAAAAATCAAAAGATCCTTCAACTACCAGTTTCCCTGACCCATTCAGGAGAACCAGTTACTTACTGTGTGTCTGATGTACTCTGATCATGTTTGAAAGCGAAGCATACATACCCACTTCTCACTTAGGACTCGCTCTCTGCTGACAGTTCACATTTGCAGCAGTGCACAATCCTATCTGTTTTGTGCAGTAACCTAAATAGCAACACCTGGAAGCAGTGAATGCCGAAGTGCAAGGCAAGGATAATGTTGACTGTGATGGTTAGGTGATGTGTCCACTTGGCTGGGCATGATTCAGAGCCACATGGCAGTTACATAACAGTGAATTCCGACACTTAGGTAATGATGTCCTCATCTTCCATTTTATAGTTATTATGTGATAATTATCCATTTTCGAGTAATACCGCTTTTTATGTAACAACCTGTTCTTGGGAGCCTAACCAGGTAGATAAGGGAAGAACGGGCATCCTAAGGAAAGATGAGTTAGTAATAGTGTACTTCGTGGTAACTGTTGGTTTCTGGAGCATAAAGTGGAAGGTGATGGCTGGCAGGAGCAGAGGCTAATAAGATTAATTTGGATCTGTTCCTACTAATCTTAACACTTTGTGCATCATATTGGCTTTTAGAAAGCTCATTTCTGCTATCAATAAAACTCAAAATACCCTACTCATTGTCATCGAGTTGATTCTGACTCATAGCTACCCTTTCCAACATTTTTGAGTCTGTGAATCTTTACAGGCAAAAAACCTCATCTTGCTCCCGCAGAGTGACTGGTGGGTTTGAACTGTCAACCTTATAATTAGCAGCCCAATGCCTAACCCACAGTGGCACCAGGACTACTTCTGATGGTGCTCATTCATTCATTCAAGGCCACAGAGTTGATATCAACTCTAGGATTCTATGGGTAGAACTGCCTGCCCCTGTGGGTTTCTGACTACATCTTTATAGGAGCAGAAAGTTTCTTGCTCCCCGTGGTTGGTGGGTTTGAACTGCTGACCTCATGGTTAGCAGCCCAGTGCTGAAGCACTTGTGTCCCCCTGGATCTTTCTGATAACGGTAGGAGGATGGAATCCAGTGGATAAGACAGGAGTGTGATCAGAGCTCTGAAGAGGAGTTTGGTTTGATCAGCCTCAAGAAGACCCAAGGTCTGATATAGAGGATTGCAATTGCAGTGTGTCCCTCATGCCTCTTCCATGTTGAAGGGCATACACATTACCCGATGATCTCACTAATGTGCACATTCTGATCCAGTGGGGGTGGGGCTGGGAGACCTGAGAGCCTACATTTCTAACAGGAGGTAGCTAGAACACTTCATCTTGGCATTCAGCCCAGAGGCCTAGGAGAGGAACCCAGTTAATCAGTCTTGGGCACAAAGTCAAATTGGGGTCAGCAGCACAGCCTACTGGAGGCTGTGATCTTCGGAGCTCGGACTCTCGTCCTCTGCTGAATCCACAGCCTGAAGTTGAAGCGAGGAACTGTTTGGGTCAAAGTGAAGTCAGCCTGGGAAAGAGGTTGGAGACAGAAGTGCGTGATCTGATCCCTGGGGTGCGTCCTGGCCTTGGTGGGAGTGTCAGGTGTAAACAGGGGCCAGATGACTGACCAAGGGCTTCCGGGGGACCTTGATGGTGATTGAAGAAAAAGGAAGAAAAAAACTGGTTCTGCAGTCTCTGTGAATTGCTCGTTAATGATTTACAGATTTTAACCCCCGACTCAAGGAAAGTCTCTGTGTGCTATGCGCTAAAAGGTATTAAAGCGCTACAGCACAGCGAAGACATTTTTGGCAAAATAAAGACAAAAACTTAAAACAAAAAGGATCACCTGGATTCAGGAAAAAACATGTCTAAGGATCTGTTGGTATTTTGTTTTGCCCTCCAGTCTTTGCTTTTCTCAAGTTATTGGGTTTATTTGTTTTGTAATGCCATTTTATAGCTACATTTTCATCAGACCCTCAAATACAGATGCCATTCCTGCCTTTTTAATAATATTTAAACCGTTTTAAGCAGGTCATAATCTTTAAGAGCGTTCTGCAGTAGTTTCCTCTCAGAGAGACTAGCCTACCCAGGGGCTACGTTAGGGAAGTGTTGAAAACAGGAGTCACTTGTTTATGCTCTTGAAAGTTAGACTAGTATGACAGGCACATAATTTCATGTCAAGAGTATTTGCTGTGAGAAAACATAGGTTGAAACACCATATTCCACCTATCCCTTACCATTTTTCCAAAGGCTGTCTTAATCTTGGAATAAAATAGCATATTTTTCTGGCTTTAGAAATTAGAAAAAAATAGGTGAATGTATATATGTGCATAATGACTGCAAATGTCCTCTGTGGATAAGTGTGTGTGTGTGTGTGTGTGTGTGTGTGTGTTTTCCTGGCAGAATCACTTAATTTTTACCCACCCAAGTTAGCATTTGCTCCCCCCAGTGTCAGCTAGAGCATGCAAGGTACACACACACACACACACACACACGGTCCTGCATTTAGGAAGGAGGTGTTCACTACAAGGCTGGTTAACATTTTTCATCTCTGTGGCTTCAGTTTCCTAGTTTTATATTCACATCTCCAAGGAAACAGACACAGGAACAGGAAGTCTGCCTGTTTTCTGTTGGATTACCGCTAGCATGGCATAACATATAACTATGGAGGGGGTTTCAAAAAGTTGGTGGGAAAATGTCATTATCACTTCTTTTTCCATGAATTTTTGAAGCGCCACCCTCGTGAGCAAGCCCTGACGGAAAAGGAGCGATCTGAGAAAGGAAGTCAGGCCCGAGCAGCTCCATAAATGGTGTACAGTGCTAACATTCTTAAAATACTTGATGCAGCCTTTAGACTCACAAAATATTGAGTCACATGGTCCCAAGTGGTTGGGAATTTAAATATTTGGAAGAGCTTCAAGAATTTAGCTTCTGGTTCTTTCTGCTGAGATGGACCTTAGAATTTCATGTGCGTTATGAAAGTGCTGTCAAAGTTGCATACGCAGACTTCGTGGCAAGGGGATTTCATCTTCACTCTGTAGAATGCAATGTTGGGCACAGATCAGACACACCCTCTCCATTTGTTTGCAACCACCTCTTCCCCCTCCCCAGGTATCTTTGTAAATACCCAATGCTTTTTATTTGTTTATTTTTAAGATATCGACATGTAAAAAGAATTTGGCATAGTGTTCTAAATAGAATATCCCCCATGAGGGGAGAAAGTAGTTGACAAACAAACATAGATGGAGTGTGTTATTCAAGTAAAAATACGGTCTACTCCAGTGCTTGGACTCATTTGTATCCTCTTCTTTTCTGCACTGCCTAGACACACAGCCCGGGTGCATGAATACACTGGGCTTGACCTACATGAAACAAAGTCTTTGGGAAGTAAACTAAACATCATTCCAGCGTAAGAATCAAGAGCATCAACAAACAATTCTAAGATTAAGAAAATACCCCAGTCATTAGTGTGGCCTTAAGAAAAATTAGTCTTATATTTATTAAGCATGTCTGCCTTTTTTTTCCAAACAGATCAGTGGCTCCTGGGGATTTCCCCCTCCCTCCCCCCCACCCCCAACTAAAGGGGTCAAGTGGACCCCAAGTCTTGGCCCTGCTGTGCATTATTCAGGAGGACATTTTTGTAGGTTCTTTTTGTCTGTGAGTTGTTTGGAAGTAGATCGCTGTGCCTTTCTTTTGTGGTTTCACTGAGGAGATTTGAACTGTCAGCCTTTAGGTAGTAGTTGAGTCCCACAATTTGTGCCACCCATGTACCTTGTGAACGTTAATCTGACAGTAAATCTGTGAGGGGGGGGCACTCTGGAAAGAGATGGCGGAGAAGTTCAATGTCATCCATCAGAACAAGGCCTGAGCCAGCTGCAGAACAAGACCATCAGTCGCTCCAATGCACACTCCAAGGAAAGCTGAAGATGATAGAAACAAGTCCCTGCACCCCAAGGTGCAGCCATAAGAGTATTCCACATTTTACCTGAAAAAGATGCAGTTTCATGGACCTGTTAGAGAAGAAAGAAAAGAATGTCAGAAAAGATTCTGAATCTTGCTCCTGAGCAGAGAATAACTAAAGCAAAAGGAAGAAATAAATTTGCTGAACAGAAGATTTCAAAGGGGAAGGGGGGGCCTTAACAGACACAGTAAAGTACAGTAATGAAATCTGTAAAGACGTGGACCAGGAAGTCAAAAGCTGAATCCCTTCAGCATTTCTGAAAACTGACTGCAACCCCGCAAGATTCTCTGTACAGACTACTCACGACGTAAGACGCTTTAAAGGACAGCGGAAGAAATACAGTAACTTTAGCGAAAAGGATTGTTTTGTGTTCAACCAGTTCAGGAGGTAGCATATGACCGAGAACCAGTAGTATTGAAGGAAGAAGAACAGGCTGCACTGAAGACATTAGCAGGCCCTACAATGCCAGGAATTGACAGAATACCAGCTAAAATGACTCAACAAATGCATACGGCCTTGCAGATACTCATTGGTATGTGCCAAGAAATTTGGAGGGGCTATACCTGACCGCCTGGCTGGAAAAGATTTATACTCATGCTAATTTCAAAGAAAGGCTATGTGACAGAATGTGGAGATAGCAAACAATATCAATATCAATACGTGAACTGGGAACTATGAGCAATGCAAGCCAGTTTCAGAAAAGAATGGGGCTGAGCCCCAGTGGCATAAGTGGTTGAGTGCGGGACTGCGGCCTGTGGGTTTGGCAGTTCAAATCCAGCGGCGGCTCTCAGGAACAGCACTAGGGAGTGCCCATGACCCACCAGAGGCAGTGTTGCCCACAAAAAAAAAAAAAGAATGTGGAATGATGACTGTTCTTGCCGATATCAGATGGATCTTAGTTCAAGGCAGAGAATACCAGAGAGATACTTACTTGTATTCCAGTTCCTCTGCAAAGCCATTTGATTATTTAGGAATTCACAAATGATGGATAACACTGCAAAGAAGGAAGGTTCTGGAACATTTGATTGTGCTGTTGTGGAACCAGCACCTGAACCAACATACAGTTGTTGAGACAGACAAGGGGAGACTGCATGGCTTAAACCTCGGCAAGGACATGTGTGCCCCAGTTGTCGCCTTTCCCCTTGTTTGCTCAGTCTGTACGCTGAGAAGCCGAGTGGAGACTCAGCTGGACTCTGAAAAGAGCCCACCATCAGGACTGGGAGAAGATCATAAAACCTTATTGCTGGAAGTGAAGTGGATCTGTGACAGAGACTGTGATGAAGATCAAAGACTACAGCCTTTCATATGGGTGATAACCTCAACATAAGGAAAGCAAGAATCTTCACAACTGGACCAATAAGCAACATTCTAATAAACAGAAACATTTGAAATTGTCAACAAATTTCTTTTTCTTGGATCCACAGTCTACACCCATAGCCACAGAGTCCATGAAGTATGGCATCAGGCAAATCTGCTCTCAAAGACCTGGTGGTAGTCTGGGTAGACTAGAGAAACAAATCCATAGAAACTCTTATGTATATAAAGGAGAGGTTTGAAGACAAGAAAAACCGAACATTCAGAAAATATCCCAGACCAGTCCAGATCAAGTCCATAAGTCTGATATTAGCCCATATGTCCAACAGTAATCCACAAAGTCTGCAGACTTGAGAAACACATGCAGTGGGGTCAAATGCACCTCAGCACGGTCAGGAGTCTCCATGTGGCTTCTCTGGGTCCAAGTTTCTGGCTGCATGAGAGTAGGTCCATGTGGCTTCTCAGGGATGTCTCTCAGAGAGTCCGTCTTGTCAGTCGAGTCTCTCAGGCAGTGAGTGTTGTCAATCGAGAGTTTCCAAGAGAGATATGTCTCCGCCTCCAAGAAGGAAGTACCACATTTCCCAGAAGGCCATGCCCACACAGAGATCTCATTGGTTATCTTCAGATTGACAGGCTAGATTCCACCCCTTACTCCCAATCATCAAATTGACCCCAGATTAGGTGACTGCCCAGACTGTTTAAAGTATTCATCAGCAAATATCATGTCACTTGCAGGATCAAGGTGACCCGAGCTATAGTACATTGAGTCACTTCGTGTGCACCTGCATACCGGACAATGACTAAAGACAAGACTTAAGAAGAATCGGTACATTTGAATTAGGGGTTTGGCACAGAATAAGGAATGTAGCATAGACTGCCAAAACGAGGAGCCAATTTTGGAAGAACTCGCCAAAATGCTCCTTAGAGGCAAGGAATGTAAGATTGGTCTCATGTACTTTGGACATAATATAAGGAGGAAACAGTCCCTAGAGAAAGATATTCTTGGCTAAGAGAGAGAGAAGCCCCTCAGCGAGATGGATTGACGGGGAGTCTGCAATTGCGGTCTTGAACCCAGCCCTTGTGGGCATGGTGCAGGACTGGCAGTGCTTCATTGTATTGTATGCAGCGTCACTATGAGGAATGGTATGATGGCTGAATTAGCTCCTAATAAAACTCGCCCTGCTCCTCGGTTATCAGATTCGCCGTCTGACTTTTCCAAGTCTGGTCAATTCGCTCTGGCTATAACCGCCTGACCTCCTTGTTTTTAAAAAAGAGATTATTATGTGTCCTCCCTACTGCCATTATCCATGAAAGCATCTAGCAGAAGTGTGGCTTCATGCAGGGAAGCATCGGGAGGCACTGATTCGGAGCAGATGGAAAAGGGTCTTGAGCCACGCAGACGGGTGTGATGTACCGAAAGCCATGCCACTCACATTGGACCAAACTGGAACCAGAACCTGGGTCTTCCAACTCTATCCTCCCCCACTACGCCTTTTTCATGACTCAGAATCAGGGAATTTTAAAAGCCAGACAGTAGACAGAAATAGTAAAAACCAGAACCCGTGTAAGACAGAAACTTGTCAGAGAAGGAAAACACACATGGACTGAGTGCTAGAAAGTAGTGCGGCTGTGTCCTCTCGAAGCTCTGGGAAATCAGAGTGGTCCCACCACGTCCAGTCTCTGACGGTATCTGGGAGTGTTGTGATCAGAAGTGTACTGTCCGCACGGAGAACATGGGACAGGGGAAAAGAGCAGAAACTGGGAAGCTACCCGGGATGCTTCTGTGGACCACATGAGAAGAATCCTTGGAGAAAGAAGCGGATGTTTGGTTAAGCATAGAAAAGGGGCTTCATGAGACAGAGAAACGGTATCTACCTAGCATCCGTGTAAAAGACCAAGGTGAAGCTAACCTAAGGAGAGAGAGAGAGTGTTGAAGTGGCTTGGGTCACTACAGGGACAAGAGGGCTCTTGTGGAGTGATGCTATTTTAATGACATGATCATGTAGCACTTCAGAAATTAGCCTGCTCCTTCTTCCACCTGGCTGTGTGGAGTTGGCTCTGGAGCGCCCTCTCTGACCTGGGCAACGCACAAGACCGACAGACATTCTTTTCCTAGGGCCTCATCCTCTAACTAGCTGTGGACCTTTCCTGATTCCTAACCCAACCCGCTGCCACCAAGTCCATTGTGACTCATGGTGACTCTGTGTCAGGTTTCTGCAGATAGAAATCTTTATGGGCACAGTTAGCCTCCTTTTCCATTCCTGAGAACTTCTGGTGGGGATAAGTTGTCTACCTTGTGGCCCCTCCCTTCCCACTGGGCTCCTTCCATCCACGACTCCCAAAACCTCAAATTCACTGCCATCGAGTTGATCCTGACTCACCAGAATGCCACAGGACCAGACAGAACTCCCTTTGTGGGTTTCTGAAGCTGGAACTCTCTATGGGAGTAGAAAGTCCCCTGTGCTCCCTCGGAGTGGCTGCTGGTTTCAAACTACTGACCTTCGGGTTATCAGTCCAACATTATGTAACCACTGTGCAACCAGGGCTCCTTCCTTCTGTGGTTATTTAAATCAGCCGTGGAAGAGACCACATCTGGATTCTTATCCAGGGCAAATACGTAACTTAGGTGGTGGACCACACGTGATATCAGCCCCTCTTCTGGTTGCTGCAGTTCCTTCCTTAATACAGAGAGGCAGAGGCCGTTCAGAAAGCAAGACTTCATGTCTTGAGAAACAACTGGCCGGGAGGCAAAGTTGCTGTTTCTTTGTTTATTTTTAAGATGTGAGCTACTGACACTTTAGCCTAATTATAAGGATATATGTTTAATGAGCAAAAAGTCAAAGAAAATATTGGGGAAAGGGGAAGCACTGTTAGTTAGTAGGGGTTTTCTTTTTCTTACCTATTGCTAAACAGATAAATTCAACACACATTAATTTGTTTGCAGGTGCTTTTCAATGGGAAGAATTGGAGGAAGATATCAGAAAGAAGTTGAAAGATTGTGGAGATGTTTCAGATGTCATTGAGAAAGTTAAATGTATTTTAAAAACACCAGGCAAGGTAATTTTTTTTTTTATAAATTTGTTTACCTTGGCTTTCTCTGATTCATAACTGATAAGCTCTGAATAACACAACGTTGAGTGGTGTAAACATTTTCTTTAATGTACTTTTGCCATTTAAATATGTGAGCATTAAGGTATAGTGTTTTTCACCATCTTAGATTTTAATTATGCAAAAATTAAAATCATCATGTTTATATCAGTGGTTCTCAACCTGTGGATCGTGATGCCATTGGGGGTTGAGTGACCCTTTCCCAAGGGTCTCCCGATTCCTAACAGTAGCAAAATTACCATTATGAAGTAGCAAGGAAAATAATGTTATGGTTGGGGAGGTGGGGGTCACCACAACATGAGGAACTGTATTTGAAGGGTCACAACATTAGGAAAGTTGAGAACCACTGGCCTATATCTTTTGAAGTGTTTGTTTGTGGAGTCTGGCCTATGAAACATTCTCTTGTATCTCCAGGAACATACAGTCTATCCCCCCAAAACAAAACTCACTGTCATTGAGTGGATTCATGGAGTAGACAGTTTCGTGGGTCTCCCCCTGAGCAGCTGGTTTTTGTGAGTCTCGGTCTCTGTGATTAGCAATGCCACCAGAGCCTCAATGGCAAGAACAAAACTAAGCCAAACTCACTGCCCCGGCCTCCATGCCAACTCGTAGTGCCCCTACAGGACAGAGTAGAAGGACCCCTGTGGGTTTCCCTGTGGGTTTCCCAGCTCTTTATAGAGGAGGTAAAGCCTTGTCCATCTCCCCTAGAACAGCTGAAAGCTTTGAGCTGTTGATCTTGCAGTTCACAAGCCCGCACATGCTTCACACACCAAAGGAGTCCTCTGGCCAAGAACATGGCCTGTTGGGTTTGTAGAGCCGGAGTTCATCTCATTAGAGGGGATGCTTTTTCCCTTCTCCAAATAGTCTTCAGTTTCTGTGTGTTCCTTTTTCAAGAGTTCTGAGGAATGATCTTTTGAACTAGGTGGTAGGTAAGAATGTTTCCTCCTCAAGGTTCAGAGTTACAAAGTAGAATCAAGTGTTAAGAAAAATACACAGGGTCCTAAACTTTTGCACATTAAAATGTTAGTAAACTAGTTTGCATAGCGCTTTATAAAGGCTTTGAAAAATTTATTAAATTGTGAGATAAAAAACCATATAAAATATTTTTTTAAACCATAAAAATATGGTTTAGAATATAACATTTGATTTGCGTATTACATGTTAACTCCTATAAAGTGTATTATGTTAAAAATTTGATGGGCTGAGCCCCGGTGACGTAGTGGTTGTGTAAGGGACTGCGACCCACAGGGTTGGTGGTTCAAATCCAGCAGCAGCTCTTCAGGTACAAGGTTGGGCTTCCTACTCCCACCCGGGCAGTGATGCCCGGGTACAATGGTTCACAAATAAATGGGTGCTACTTGCATCAAAACACCTTAATTATTACTGTGTTTCATATGCTTTAGTGTCTCTGCAACTATTTCATTTGTCTTTTGTGTGTGTGTATGTGTGTGTTTTTGGGGGGGGGGGCATCACTGCCCTCTGGTGGGAGTGGGAGGCCCAGCCTTGATCCTGGAGAGCTGCTGCTGGATTTGAACCACCAAGCCAGTGGGCTACAGTCCTCCACTCGACCACTATGTCACCAGGGCTCAACCTTGTCTTTTTTTTTTTCTTATTGATAGAAAGTACCCTATACACTTGTATATAAGGAGGCTTCCAAAAATTAATGGATAAGTAGAACATTTTGAAGCACACCCTCAACACTAAGATAGACATTTAGCGGACTAACAAATTAAACAAACACCTAACTTCTGACTTAGGTACAAATTACTTTTAATGGCAGACTTACTCACAGAATTCATTTTTAATTAGAGGACTGCCTGGAGTTTAAAAAAGTGATTAATCTTTTAAGTTTTTCCAAATGACCTTTGTCAGTTCCGAAGTCTAAGTTATTAATAGCTTCAAATTGATCTTGTTAAACCTTGTTAAACATTAGGTTTTAATGGTGATTCCTGACTATTCGTTATGTGGAGCAAATGTACGTTTGTTTGATGATGGACTAAAGGGACATCATTTGTGTTCTGCTCAGTGACACAGTGAAGCAGATATACAGGAGTTTCCCAGCTTTGCAGACATGGCAGTGGTAGTTCCCTTGTAGTTTCACTGGACTAAATAATCCTTTCACAGGACCACGACTTACACAGCCTGTTTCACTCCTGTCTTGCTCGTGACTACTATTCTAGCATGTGTTTTCTGCTTCTTTGTGCAGAGGGGTAGTGCCATTTTCTCCTTTCTCTAAAGATACAAAATGCCCCACTGTGTGTCCATAGTGTGTCCACCGTGTCTCTAAAGATATAAAATGCCCCACTGTGTGTGGGGGGGTGGGGGGGGAGGGAGGGAGGAGCTTTCTGCTCCTGTGAATTGTGAGTTTCAGAAACCCATAGGGGCAGTTCTAAGCCCGTTTGTTATCATGGAGAGCTATTTAGTCACTTTTGACTCCGGTTGATTCAGGGGTCCATTGCCTATAAGTCGAAGTCAATTTAATGGCAGTGAGTTTGGATCTTGGTGTATGTCCATTCACTCAATTCCCACTGAATTTGCATATTAGATGCTTTCTTAGAGGTAGAAGGTGCTGAGTCCCATAGCTAGCCACAGAGGCTCAGGGCTGTGATTGGAGCTGAGGCTCTGAGATTCACGGGGACTTTGGGGGCAGGGAAGGGAAGGGGGAATGGTGCCCGACTTCCGGAGTTAGAACACACGGATGTCTGAAACGTCTGTGAGAGTGGATGGAAGTGGGCCTGAGGATCGCAGAAAGGGCAGTGCCCACCCCCACCCCTGCTCTGAATGTGGAGCCCAGAAGGGGTGGGGCGCACCAGGGCAGATGGAGACCCATGTTGCTGGCGGTTCATAAAATTACAAATTAAATGTTTAAGTCTTTCCTTTCTTAACTAGTGACTAAACTAGCGGATCACGCATGAAGGCATGTTTTACTTACTGGTGTGGGCTCTTTCCCTAAAAACAAAGACTTGGGGGAATTCGGGCCCATGTAACTCATCAGCTGTAGAGATTGGTTTTCACATAGTCAACACTGAGTGCGTGCAATGTTGCTCATTAACAGGGAGCAGATAGCATTCTTTTAATGTCATTATTAAAAGATCATTTCATTGGGGCTCTTCAGATAATCCATACATCATTTGTATCAAGCGTATTTGAACATATGTTGCCATCCTTATTTTCTAAATATTAACTTCCTATTTGAGCCTTTGGTATCAGCTCCTCATTTTCCCCTCCTTCCCTCTCCCCTCCCGCCCTGATGACCCCTTGATAAATTATAAATTATTTTCATATCTTACACCGATTACTGTCTCCCATCCCCCATCGTCCGTTTCTGATGTTCGTCCTCCATGGGTGGGGGAATGTGATATGTCCATCATTGAGATTGGTTCACTGTTTCTTCCCACCTTCCCCCTACCCTCCTGGTATAACTACTCCCATTCCTGTTCCTGGATTCCGTGTGTTGTGAGCTCTTAGCTCTTCTCTGTACCTGTGCATGTGCTTCTGCCTTTCACTGTGGGCTCGACCAGATATCATTCTCGAGGGGAAGTTTCTCTGGAAGCTATGATCTGAGTTGCCAGAGCGTGATCATTATTTCATTAGAAATTTATCACAGTTTTGCATATTCTCTAACAGCTCATGTGTCTTCTTAAGGCATGTTATACAACATCACACTTTGTTTTCTTTTGTTTTTATTTGCAGATTAACTGTCTGAGGAATTGCAAGACCTACCAAGCCAGAAAACCTCTTTGGTTCTATAGCACTTCCCTGAAGTTTTTCCTTAATAAGCCAATGCTTGCGGATGTTGTTTTTGAAATACAAGGTACAGGTCAACTTTTACCAAATCCTTTTACTCGGTTTTAGTTCTTATTTTGTTTCCTCACTTTCTACCTCAGCTTTGAATCCTTTCGGGGAAAGAAAGCTAATTCTCTATATACTGTGTAGATTGATATTCCTGAATTTCAACATGATTTCCCGGGGGGAAATATATACGTATATATGTGTGTGTTTACATACATATACACACACATATATCATGTACATCATTAACTTTTAAGGTCCAGTGAATTTGAGCCTACTCTGTATTATACCATTATATGTATGTCTTTGATCGTGTACTCCTTAAAGATTCTAGTTTTTTAATTCATCTGAATCCAGCTCTCTCAAAGTCACGGTGTAATTGTGGAGAGCTGTGGAATCAGTCTTGACTCAGATTGACCGAATGCGACAGAGTAGAACTTCCCCGTAGGACTTTTTAGGGTATCATCAGATTGTAAGGGACCTTGGTGGCACAGTAGGTTAAGCATCACACTGCTAACTGCAGAGTGAACTCCTTCAACCTCTGCCAGCTTTTGTGGGAGAACAGGAAGACTCTGCTCCCAGGAAGATGAGAGCCTGGGAAACCCCGAGGAGCATCTGGACTCTGTCCTGCAGGACCACCCCATACTTCAGTGACCGTCTTCACATCCCTTTGGACGATAGAACAAGGTAGAACTGCCCCTTTGGGTTTCCAAGACTGTAAATCTTTACAGGAGTTGAAAGCCTCAACTTTTCCCCTCAAAACAGTTAGTGCGTTCGAACCACTGACCTTGTTAGCAGCTCAACACATAGCCTATTACTCCACCAGAGCTCCACAGCGAATCACCAGGAGTTGGGAATGACTAGCGTAGATTTGGTTTGGTTTAATCCCATGGAGCCAAGGATAGGTTTGAAGCACCAAACTTCTGGGTTACAACCAAGAACTTAGCTGTTTGCAGTGTGAGGACTCCTTAAAATTATGTTACCATTAGTTTGTTTTAGGCAGACCTCTTCGTTTTTTTCTAAGAAAAAGGAACTAACCAAGGGTTCAGGGTTCTGCCTGGCCTAGATCAGGCCGAAGTAATGTTGTGTTTCTTCCTCCCAACACTGAGCATTGTGGTCCTTGCTGTTTCTCTCTGACAGAGAAGAATGCTGCCTGACTTTAATAAAGATGAAAGCCTCCAATGCCTGCTGCTAACTATGTGCCTGGATGATTCTCTCACTTCAGTGTATTCAAAGCACAGCCTTGCCAATGAACTGCCGGGTAGATACCTTCAACCATGCCATTAGGATAGAGCGCGTTGTTTTCAAACTCGCTGTGCAGAGCTTCAGCAGCGCTAAGAGGGAAGGAGAATTCTGATTGGTAGACATGTCTGGCAGCTAACAATCAGTTTGCATGGGTAAATCTCACCCCAGCAAAGTTCATTTTGTATCTCACCTTGGTCACTTGTGAGGCAAACAGTGAACTGGAAAATTCCCACAAGTGCCTTCACCAAGGCTCTGTTAAGGACTATGTGCAGTCTGAGTCCAAGTCTTTGTGAATCAGACAATAATAATGACTTTGAGGGTGTGTGTGTGTGTGTGTAAAACCAAAGCCAGGTTCACTGCCATCAGGTCAGTGCGGACTCAGCGACCGCTGTGGGTTTCTGAGACTGTAACTGTTTACAGAAGTAGGAAACTGTCTTTCTCCTTTGGCGCTGCTGGTGGTTTCAAACTGCTGATTATGGGGATGGCAGCCCAACATATAACCGATACACGCCCATATATAAGAATGGTATGTCTATGTATGTGTTTGCATATTTGTACATATGTATGTGCATATATACACACACACACACACATGAAAGATTTGACATGCAGGTATTTTACTCTGGAGCTTCGTAGCCAATTTATCTGAGTCAGAGGAAGAGAGAGAAGTTCTTATTTAGAAGGTATTCCCATAGGGAGACCAGAGTAAAACAGACAGTCTTGTAGTGTCCTGTTTGAAATCAGAAACACGGGGCATGTATACCCTTTGTCTCTGGGATTTGCACTTTGGAGAGCACACATGGATGTGTGACATCAACTTTAGGTTTTAGGGTAGCTCTGGAAAACCAGCATTGACCTTGAGCAGGCAAATAAAAAGAAAGATGTTCTTTGAGGCTTAGCCCAGTCTCAGGATGCTTTTGTTGACTAAGGAGAGAGCAGAGACATCAGAGGAGACTCTCAGTGTCACCTGAACCTATTCGGTGACCCCTCACTCCATACTGTCTGTGTTTGAGCAGCATGGCAGGTAAGGAAAACTCCTCAGAGCCTGCATGAAGTCCAGTCGCTTAGGCTCCCTGCACTTTGTTGAGTTGTGTGTGTGTGTGTGTGTGTGTGTGTGTGAGTGTGTGTGTTTAACCACATTAAGGAAAGCAACTTGGTTTGCAGCAACAAGTGAAGCTAACAGGAAAATGCAGACTTTACGTAACCCTTTTGCCATTTTAGGATACCCGCCACCCCCATCAGCCACACAACAGACTCTGAGTTAGTCCCTAATATTTTTATAGCCCGATTTCCTAGTTGCTTGAATAAGAACCCTACTTGTTTTTCTAACGCCAGCTCTTATAAATTATTCATTAAGAAGTGGAACACACCTTGTCAGGGCTAACACTCTGGGTGATTTCAGAACCCCTTGATTGACTTCTTAGAGAAAAAGTTTTGTGGATGGCGGTGTTTACTAAAAATGTGTGGGGTATTCTGTTCCTCCAAGAAAAACAGAGCGATGATTTTCCTTTTACAAATCGTCTAATAAGTTTCACATTCAGACAGAAAAGACCACATACATGGCAAGCATAAATGTGATTGGCAAATTAGATTGTCTCTCTTTTCAAAATTAATTTAGGTAAAACAACAAAACCACCCACTCCACCTCCATCTAGAAAGACTGTACTATGGTATCTGTGTTCCAAGCAGAAGTGACCGATGCCACAGGCAGTGCCCAATGCTGCTTTTCTAATAACTCCCGGGGGGCCCTGCGCTCTGCCCCCTGGCTGTGATGGTGTTTAGAGGTGTTTGGCTTCACATGGAGCAAGCTCCAGGACATGGGAAGAGAGTAAAGACAAGGATTTGCAGCAACAGTCAAAGAAAACAACCGAAACTTCTGCCACCAAGTCCATTCTGACTCAGGGCAACCCCCATGCATTTCCCTGGGGAACTCTGCCCCACCCAGTTTCCGGGGGCAGGCAGAGAGCCAGAAATTTCTTCAGAGGTGCATCGAGGTGGATTTGAACAGCTAGTCTTGTAGTTAGTGGCTGAATGTTCAACTGTTGGCTTCACTCAGCAATGCATATAATTATCTAAGGCACTGATTTTCATAACCAGGGGGCATAAAGAGGATTCTGAAGGTTTTATGCCTTTTTTAGTGGCTATTTGCATTTTCCAGTGGGCCACTGTGAGTTCTGTTGAAAGTCTTCTACTGTATAATGGACTACAGTGTTCTTATTAATGAGATGACTTATCTTTAACCTTCCTGCATGGTGCTAAGAATAAACACTGCCAGCTACTGCTCCTTGGCCTGGGCCGACCAGCTTTTTACACATTATTTTCTGACATAGTATTTTCTAAAAATAAGGTCCAATCCATTTAGTTGATTAAGTACCCCACTTCCTAAATCAGAATCGTGTTCTAACTCTCTGTCCTTTTGCCCAAGTGACATTGATGGGTGATTTGAGTGTTCCTAACTCTTCATCATCATTATTTAGAGGCACATTCTTGGGATTATCTCAGAAGATTAATGACATCCTTCATGTGTGTATTTTCAAAGATTAACTGGAAGGGACCCAGATGTACTGATCTCACAAGGACACTTAACAATGACTATGGAAGAAAGGATCTATGTCCTTACGTTTTTGTGATCATTTCTGTTCCTACAACAAAGACTTTTTAGTGAATGGTTGCAGTTGACTCTTGAAAAGCACGTGTTTGGGCTCCTTTTCCTGATTGCTATTGCAGGCAAAAGTGGAAGTTCAGCCTAAAGGAAGACCCTTGGCAAGAGGGGTTTGCTCAGTGGCTGCATCATAGGCTCCAATGACCATGGTGAACATGATGCGGGAGCCAGCGGAGTTTGTTCTGATGGACACAGGGTTGCTCTGAGTCAGAACTGACCCAGCAGTACCTGACAACAGCAGCACCATGGCGGTGAGCTCAAGAGTATCTGCTTCACATGCCGCTGTGTGAGACGAGTCATTTCCGTGAAAGAATATTTTGTCTCTGCAATAACTGCTAGCTTCTCACCATTCCTTCTCCCCTACCTGGGAAGACAAGCTACTGAAGTGAGATCATTCACATCACACAGCTCACCAGCTTGTTAGTGGGTCCCTGCAGTTCAAACCCATATTGCCCAAGGGCCAATTGTATTGTTGACTTAGTGCTCCTGAACCCAAGGATCAACAACTCACGCACAAATGCTCTGCAGAATAGACTTTGCCTTGTAGAATGTCTGTAACATGGGAGAGGGTTATTTTTCTGCCAGAGGTAGCAGTTTGAGAGCAGTGTTTCTCAGAGGCACTGCATAAATGTGTGACGCTCTTGGAAGCGAATGATGTAGGATTGTCACCCGTCCCGCCTTTTCTTTCTTGCTGCGTTATGACATCGCTCTCATATTTGCTGTACATTTTTAATTTTCCTGAAACTCAATATATTTCAAGTATTTCAGCATGCCATCAATATCATTAATGACTCAAGATCACTAACAAGATCTATATTTTTCTTTCTAAATCTTTGCAATTTGGTGTGTATTTTACCCAACAGCACACCTCAATAGATCAAAGATGACTAGTGGCCTAGTAGACAGCAAGGTTCTGCTGTTCTTGGGTGCTGTCAAGTTGGCCCCAGCTCGTTGTGACCCTGTGTACTACAGAACAAAGCAGCCGGGTCCGTGCCACCCTCCAAGCGGTCCCTGCTGACTTGTCATTGATGTGGGAAGCCTGGGTAGTTTGTTCCGTGTGGAAATTCTGACTCTCGGCAACTCTATAAGACGGAGTAGAATAGCTCCTGGGGGTTCCCAGGATTATAAATCTTTAGGAGAAAGCAGAAAGCCGCATCTTTCTCTTGCAGATGGGACTGGTGGTTTCGAACTGCTGACCTTACGGGTAGCAGCCCAACTTATAACCCACTATGCCATCAGGGTTGCTATAAGTTAGAATCAACTCCATGGCAGTCAGGAAAAAAGAAAGAGTGGCAATGCATTGGATGGTCTGCAACAAGAAGACTCTATGTAGTGCTCGCTTCGGCAGCACATATCCTAAAATTGGGAAGAATACTCTATGTAAACGCAGGGCCTCCGGGTAGACACTGGGCTCTGCTAACCCCGGGGCCAGCAGCTCAAACTGACCAGCTGTCTGCAGGAGAACATTGACGCTTGATGCCCATGCAGCTCTACAGCTTCAGAAGCCCCGCATAAAGTCACTGGGCGTTGGAATCAACTCAGTGGCAATGGGCTTGGCTTGGTTTTTTGGACGAGTGGGTATCCATTTGCTGGCCTACAACAATAATAATTGATGTGAAAAGCATCGCACCAAGCGATGTGCTAGTGCAGTCTACTGAAAAGATGTTCAAAGGGCGTGTGCAACACGCAGAGATGCTAAGTTACAGCAAGAAAGGATAAGTAGGGCATCATTTCCCTCACTCCCCTACTTCTCTTTCACTATTCTGCCCATGACTCTTGCCAGAACTGGTTCACACACCCCCACCTACGAAGGTCACTGGGGTGAGGGGAAAAAGAGCTGTATGCTTGTCTAGCAGCAGCTGCGGAGCACTCCTGATAGGCTCCCATCTCAAAAAGGAAGGCCTTCCCAGGAGTCAGGGACAGAGAATCACAGGAATGTGGTGGGAGCAGGTTCTGGCCCGGCTTCTCTGCCTCAGACAGAGTAGCCAGTGAAGCATGGAGGGGGAAGGGTTGAAACAGGGAGTAGAGTTACAGAAGGCTACAGTGTTTTCTGTCAGGAGCCTTGATTCTTTGCTCCTGCCGGGGCTTTGCAGTTCAACTTGAGCCCCCAGCCAGGGCAGTTAACCTTTCTGCACTTCATGACTTCTTGCTTGCCAAAAGAGATAATCATATAGATCCTAAAGTCTTTTTTTTTTTTTTTTTTGGTGTTAATAGCGTACCTTCTTTGATTCCTCCTGCCCCAAGAGGTAGTAATGCTAATATTAGGAAGACATTCTGAGTCGGGAGAAGCGGGGGATAAACCCAGAGTCCATTGGCCTGCTGCAGGGTTGGAGGGTGTTTTATTCCTTCAGTGCGGCCGCTCAGGCACTGTGGCAGCAGATCCAGTTGACCAGCACCAGGTCTCTGATGTCCTTCCAGAAGTCTTTCATTTCCAGAAGTATAGGGAGAAGTGGAAAAACCAAAGGCATGCTAGAGGAAGAAGGAAGTAGAGAGGATAGCTAATTGATAACTCAGAGTATAAGATAGTTTAACAGCTAGTCATGAAACTATATCCTTTTGATTTTGAAAGTCAGAGATGATTGTTACATAAGAGTGTGTGCAGAATGATGCCATTTATAGAAGATTTGCCTGTTAGGTTTCTAAATGTAAATGAAAGTTTTTAAAGGTATTTTTAAAATAGAAGACTCTGTAGAACATTGTGAGCAGTGGCTAGCTTCGAGAATGAGACAGAATGTCCTGATTAGAAAAATGACTAATTGCTGGACCTTTTATTAAAGTTGAAGAGTCAGGTATTACATACAGACACACCCATACAAGATCACAAACAAACACATTCAAAGGTTTGATAACCCATAAAGACACACACACAGATACAAATCCACCCCTGTGCCCTCCAATATTAATCACTGTCGACATTTCGACATATTTCCGTGTAGTCATTTTTCTTCTGCTTAAGGAGAAAGGTAGGTAAGACATGGTATCCATTCGTGTAACTTTTGTTTTTAAACGTGTGCCACAAGATTGTGCGTGGTGTAGAAACCTTTCACAGTATTACGTTTAATGTCATATGGAATCGTGTCCTGTTTTTCCCTTTGAACGTGAATTTAGGTACTTTCAGTATTCCAAAAATCTTAGCTATCTTGAAGATCCACTGTAATTTTCTCTTTCTGAAATTAGAACTACTTCCTTGCACTAGCTGGACACTTAGGCGAAGGGTCTGGACATCTCGCGCTCAGCTCCCTGCCGTTGAGCTGGTGGCCACTCATCGGGACCCGCAAGGCACAGTAGCCCTGCCGCAGCGGGTTTTTGAGACAGCACCTCAGTGAGAAGCAGAGAGCCCCATCTGCCTCCTGCGAAGCACCTAGTAGTTTCCAGCTCTGGACATTGCAGTTCGTAGCCCAGCACCTAACCACCATGTCACCAAGACTCTCTTTGCACATCTAAACGCAGTTATTTGCTATTAAATCGTTTATGCCCAGACAGTATTGTGCCAATTCCCATTGGTGGTGTCTTAAGAGTGGTTGTTTTCCTAAATATGTCTCCGTGAGCACGAAGTATGCTCATCTCACTTTTGTTCTTGTAAATGGGCAGAGCGGCTTGTTTTTAACACTCTAAACCAGTGGTCGGCACCCTTCAGCTCACAAGCCATAGGCGGCTCCCTCCGTGTCGTGTCAGTGTGCGGCTCTCAAGTAACCTTGAAAACACTTCAAGGTGATTATTTCAGATCGCAGTGATTGCATTTGTTTGCAAAAACATATTGAAGGCTCTTGAGCGATTTTAAAGTTGTCAGGAGGGGCGGGATTGGCTCTTTGGTCTCAGGGTGTGCCGACCCCTGCTCTGAGTGATGTTTATGAAACCCAGAGTGTGCATATCAAAAGCCAAATCTGCACCAAGCCGTTGAGCTTTTTAGTGGTGAGACCTTCTGAGACGAAGGATGCTCGGCTCCAGTGCTGTGGCTGCAGTCGTACTAGAGATGGTGCCTGTCCATCAAGCTCACGCGCCTCGGCTACCCCGCTGGGTCAGAGCTGGGTCAGATGAGAGGGTGGGATGGGAGCACTGGGTTAGAAAGGCTTGGTGGTAATAATCAGTGTTTTTAGGCAAGTTTGCTGTAATTGGTCCAGGTGAGTTCCTTTCTGGTTCTGATACTTTGCTCTTCACCTGTAAAATAGTATATCACAGGATGGACCTGGTGCACGTGAAGGAGGAGTTGGGGCCTGTAGTGTAGATTGCACTTGCATCCAATGGCAGCCAACACTGTTTGATCATGGTCTTCTTCCTTACCGAAACCAGGTACACAATCAAACCCTCCTTTTAGAACGTGCTAGGCTGTCACCAGCAGCTAACTGAAGTTGACATGGGACTTAAAACATACTGAATATCCTTGTAACGGCTGTGTATTTTCTTCAGCTTGTTAGCATCCATTTCCATTAAGTAAGTAAGAAAAAAAAAAAAGTAATAGCAGCTCTGCCCTAATCACTGATCTAATACATGTTTCAGATTTCTCTTGAGCTAGGAAACTATCCGTTTTTAGAAGAAAATAATTAAACATCTCATTGTTGAAAGCTGACATGCAGTTTGAAGAAGGTATGACTAAGTGGAGGATACAGTAAAAACAAGGGTCTTTGACAATTAATAAGCACTAATTAGAAAACGGGAGGAGTGCCGTATATTTTTGTTTCACCCTTATAGTTCTCTCCCTTACAAACATTTTCTTCAAACTGTAATAGCAAAGAAAGGAATGGAGAAAAGATCATTCAGGGCCTTGACATTTTCAAAGTGCATGTTTATCTTTTAACTTGGAAATCGACATCTTGTGGAGGTATCTTGTGGTACCCGGTGTCAAATCTAATTATACAACAAAACAAAAGCAAAAATGTGACTTTCTCTTTGAAGGAATTCTGCAGCTGTATCCTATTGCTGACTGGTATGTAAACGCTTCATTTTTTTTATTCAGCAAGTTCTTATACACGGTGTTTAAAAGCATGACTATACTGGGCTATCGTACAGTTTCAATTTGGCATGTTTATAACACCAGAACAGCAGCCTGGAAAGGTGGAAAACTGAAGCCAATGTGCTCTTAGCCCAGCGGTTCTCAACCTTCCTCGTGCTGCGGCCCTTTCATACGGTTCCTCGTGTTGTACTGTTTCATTGCTACTTCATCACAGTCATTTTGCTACTGTTATGAATCTGGCGACCCCTGTGAAAGGGTCATTCGACCCCCAAAGCGGTCGCTACCCACAGATTGAGAAGTGCTGTGACTTAGCTGAACGTATGAGGGCTTTTCAAACTAAATTGTAAGGCTGAAAAGGGTTTGAAAATCCTTCAGTGTTTGGCTGGTGCTTTATAACCACATTAACTAACCGGACAGTTTAGTTCCACTATCAAGCTTACTTCTAAAATCCCATCCCCCTGTACTTTATCCCGATGGTATTTTTGGCTATCCTCAAATGATAGGCTATTTAGGTTATTTAAAACCTATTTGTAATTTTCCTTCCTTTTCTTTTTCATGTTCCCCTACTTAATATTTTTTAAAACCTTAAATTATCAGTCAGATGTTTGCTTATTTGAATGACTTGTTGATCACCATGTGCAGGGTGGGGGTTGGTTCCCCAAAGTTCATGGAAAAATAGAAAGAAAAGATGTTGGCATATTTTTTCCTGAACTCTTCGAAGCCCACTCATACAGATCATGTAGAGACGAGTGCTGGGATTATTCACTGTGCTTTTTACCGAGGAAACGGGTCCTCTGCCCCAGACAGGCACTGTCCCCCTGCAGGTGAAAGCCAGGTCCAGGGAGCAGAAGGCTGGGCAGTGAGGCGAGGGTCCTGCTAGTAATTGGGCTTGCCCCATAGACCATGAGCTGTGTGCTGATCACAGTGCCAGCAGACACGACTCAATCAGATCTGGCCTCTTTGTGAGTCCTGGGGGGTGAGAGGCTTTGAAGAAAGCACTCTGATGCTCAGTTGTGAGTGTTTTAGAGATCAGTAAATGCCCTTGACAAGCACGCTCTTTTAGGGATGTGTAGGTGAGCACTCCGGCAGAACAATGGTTGATTTGGTTCATAGAGTTGCTTTCTGGGAAAGTGTGAGCTTTCACTCTCAAAAGCCTGTAGGATTCTCAACTATACTGGACGCTTTGCCTGTTCCAAAGGGGTGTAGCTTTAGTTCCCTCATCTTTGTATCTTTAATGCCCAAGATGATGGGTGCTCAAGAAAGATCAATTAGCAACTCTAGCTTGAACGGAAAGCTCACAGTGTGGGTTCATGTTTCCTGCAGAGGTCACCATGGTTCGCTCTAGTTCTCCGAGCCATGGGCCACACGCCCTCCTGTCCGGTGTGCCGCTGGACAGCTTCACAGGCTTGGACTAGAGGGTCAGGGGCGGCCAGCCTCCAACAACTGACATCGCAGATGAAGATCATAGTAAATCCTAGAGGGTAGGAGAGACAAGAGCGAGAATACAATCAAGGAGTCGGATGCGTTTTATGGCAGCATGCCTGC